>JARHVA010000464.1:2375000-2477500 GCA_037957365.1 Torreya grandis | reverse complement strand
TCTTTCTTGTTGCTCCTTGTCCACATAGTGAATAAAAACATCATCAATTCCTTTCTTATACAACCCATTATCCCAAAAGACATAATCCTTTAATTTTAGCTTGATGGTACATTTTTACTTCCACATCAAATCAGATGAGCATTCACCATAAGTCAAGAAGTAAGCAATTTTTCTATTCCATTCATCTATAAAATTAATAAAAATTACCATGGGAAACTCTTCATTTATTTTAGCTTGAAGAAAACATGATGTGTCATCAGGTCTTCTCTATGTCATCAACTAACATAAGCCTTTTCTTATTATTAGATTTGTAGGTTTGATGTCAAGATCAAACTCTTTTATCTTTGTTACCCAAGTTCCCCTTAATAATCCTAATTCTTGCTGAGTTAGAATTGATTTTATAGTAGTATCTAGGATGTATACAATGGTAGTCCTGACAAGATGTAATCACTAAAAACCTTACATGTTTACCACTGCAAAGTCATGCTTCTCCATATGTTAGTAATTTAATTTGGAGGCCTTCAAAGGCTTACTCGTGAATGCTATCAAGGATTCAACTTCTTCATCATTCTTCTACATAAGGATTTCTAACATGGTATGCTCGAAAGAGTAACAGTAAAGAATGAATTCTTTGTTGAAATCTGGGGAAACTAACACTAGGGCTTCAGTTATTGCTGCCTTAATTATTTCAAAAGCTAACTTTCCTTCAGTATTCCATTTTAAATCTTGTTTCTTTTTCATCATATCAAATATGTGATGAGTTAGTTTGGCAAAATTAAGAATAAATCTTCTAAGGAAATTTACCTTACCAAAGAATAAGTGCACTCTTTTCTTGGATGTAGGCATAAGCAAGTTCTAAATGGATTTGACTCATTCAAGATCAATTTTTGTTCCTTCCTTTGAGAATATATGACCAAGGGTTTTTCCCTCAGTCATAACAAATATTGATTTTTTTGGATCTAAAGAAATCCCATGTCTTCTACACTAGATAAGGACTTCTTCAAAATCAGCTAGATGATCACCTCTTTGTTTTGAAAAATTATTAAGTCATCTAGGTATAGTACAATACTCTTGTTATTCAAGTGAGGAAATGCTATATCTATTACCCGTTAAAAGGTTAATCCAGCGTTGATGAGCCCAAAAGAAATCTTTTGATAAGAAAAATTTCCCCATGGTGTTGTGAAGGCAGTTTTGTATTGATCTTCCTCAGCTGCTTTTAATTGATTATATCTAAAAAATCCATCTATCATGGATAACATTTTTTATCCTATAACTATTTTTAAAATTTAATCCATGATATGTAATGGATAATTTTCCTTCATAAAATTTTGATTTAGATTGTGGAAATCAACACATAAGCATATTTCCCCATTTTTATTTCTTACTAGAATAATATTTCCTAACCATTCTAAGTGATGAACTAGATAAATGATCTTTGCATCGAGAAGCTTTTGAATCTCAAAAGAAATAGTACCTGATATATTTGGATTATGGTGATGTAACTTCTTCTTGAAAGGCTTTGCCTCAAGTTGGAGTGGGATATAGTGTTGTACTTCATCTATCTGGAAGGATTTGAGGTCTTTGTAAGACTAGGCAAACACATCTATGTACTTTATGAGAAGCTTAATAAAATCTTCTTTTTCTTTCTATGAGTATCACTTTCTAATGTTGACCATCTTGATCTCTTCTCCTTTACCTATATGAATTGGTTCTACTTTCAAAGAAGTATCACCATACTCTTTATTTTTCTTTAGAAATTTATCGTGTTTATCAAATATTTATTCTAAAAAAACTAACCCTTTAAGAATTTTATTTCCTTTTAACTGAATTATATCTTGATTATGGGTAATTTCAGGTTTGGTGATATTTATTATTATTTCACATGGATGTGAGCTACTTCCTCTGAAGTACAATCCTTCAAAATTATCCTACTACTCAATAAAGGTAGTTATCTACTTATAATCATTAAAAACTTGCCACTACCCAATGTTGTCTGGGACCTTTAGATGGTAGACCATTTTTACCTTGTATTTACCTTCTTTAAAGATTGTTTGTTGTTATTTTTTCCTAAGAAAAGATGTAGTAACAACAAGTGAGTTAGCTATGGAGTTTTTATCTCAAGGAACTAAGTTGATTGAGAAAGCAAAGAAGTCGAGTGTGGCACTTAGAACTCTATCATGATAATGTTTTAGCTTATCTTTTTTCACTTAATATTTCCCTCTAATCTATCTCACTATTAATTTAACATATCCTTGTACTTTAAAGAGTCTTACTCCTTTCTCCTTTCATTACTCAAGTCCTAGCAAGAGTGCTTCATATTTAGCTATGCTATTGGTGTTTTCAAACATAAGCTTGTTTGAATAGGGGAAAACTTCACCATCAGGGGAGATTAATAGTACTCCTACACCCAAACCAAGAAAGCTACAGTCACCATCAAATTCTAGTGTCCATATCTTGTCTTCTTCTTCTTCCTTTTCCTCTTAGGTTTTTTTTCTTACTTTAATGAAGTAAACTCCATGATTTGATTCTTCAAAAAGAATCTATGACCTTGGATCTTTAGATTAAGAGACAATGTATTTGGATTTATTATAAGGTTCTAACTTATTATTCACCCCTTTGATTGGGATGTGTGTAGATAACCAGTCCATCTTCACCTCTCCTCCCAACTCTTTACAAAATTTTCTACTTAGCATCATTACGTATGAAATAGGAATGTCTACTACTAGGATTATCATTTTAAGTCTTTTGTCTAGGAAATATGCTAAGACAACTTAAGCATCTTAAATTTGTCCAATCATAAGGACCTATCTCTCTATTGAGTAGCATTTTATTATGGACTTAGTTAGGGTAAGGCCAAGGGTATCAGCTACTTTAGCTAGAATAATATTATTAGAGGTTCCCAAATCTAGAATCAAATTGCTCAACGTATACCCATTGATTAGGAAGGACACATAAAAAGGCTCTATTCTTTTAGATATGGAAGTGGATGTAGATGAAGTAGTTATAGAGTTATTCTAAAAAGATGTTGGTATAAGAATAGGTAAAATACCTTTTAAAGAATTTCATGCATTGCTCATTCCCTTGCTTTGAACATACTTTACTAGCCTATTTAGCTGATCTAGGTAAGACCTTAAATATTCAACTTATGACATCTAAATTTTAGATTTCTTTATATGATCAATTAGGTCAAAGGAAGGAATAAGTGTAGGCAAGATGGAATTAACTTTAGTTGTATGAGTGATTGGATTATAATTTTGAGAAGAATTGGGAGCATATTTTTCTTTAGGAGTGAGAGAAAAAGGTAGAGGACTACCTATTTTAAGAATACTCACATCAAAACTAGAGTGTGTCTTTCCTCTTTCTAGTTCTTTTGATGACTTCTCATTAGATTGTTGAGTTTGAGATCTTGTAAATACTGTATAAGATTGACTATGATCTTTATGAATCATTTATTCATAATCACTTTATGATTCATATTTTAGGTGATAGTTTAAGTCAGCAACAAGATCCACAAAATCATCTTCCTCATTAATTCTTTGTTCAATACCATCAACTATTCAGTCCTCTTCACTCATCTCAACATGATTTTTGGTAGAGTCTTCACCTGCTAATCTTTTTTGAGGATTGGTAATATGGTTCCTATTTTGATTATTAAAATAAGGGATCTATAGTCTGGGATATGGTTGGAGTAGAAGATTCTCCTTTAGAGACTATTTTATTGTTCTTACTAGCCGCTATCAAATCATCTTCAACCTCTATATAAATATTTTGGTTTTATGTTAAATTAACTGGTCATGCTCTTTAAAACTAGTAACTAACTTTAAGGAGTTGGGCATTAATGAAAAAAACTGATTATCCATGGTAGGAAATATAGCTTGAGAAATATTATAAAGTAATTTGTTAAATTTGGCAATAAAATCATGCATGTGTTCATGTGGTTCCTTCTTAAGCTGAGTCAATTATGTGAGTAGTATATGTGCATCCTCAGTAACTTTGAATCTTTTCTCAAATTATTCATACATAGTAGCCCAATTGGTTATAGTATTTAAAGTTAGTTGGTAAAATAATTCCACAACTAAGTCATGTAAGGTATACATAAAGAGTCTAATAGAGACATCTTCATGTTTGACTCTAATTACTCCACATGCTATAAATAAAGTAGGCAAGTGTACATCTAGGTTTTTCTTGCCATAACCAATAAATTTAGGGAAATTATTTTTTGATCCTTTAGGCAAGTCATGCAAAGGAGGAGTTAAATTCAAAGGACCAATAACTAGTCCCCATGGGACAAGATGTGGTAATGCCATTCTTTTGAGAGCAAGACACTATGGATTAATGGGTTGGATTATCCTAGAGGAATTATGGTGAAGATGATGTATTAGATAAGTTACTTATCTAACAAGTGAAAAAATAACTCTTTTGATTCTACCCTGCATAGGAAAATTAAAGTTGAAATGCTCTTGTAGTTCAAAAAATTCATCTACCTAACCCTCTACTCTCCTTACTCTAGTAAATGGGTGATTTGTCAGTTTTGAAATGTAAGAGTTCTCTTGAGTATTATACTCAACACTTATATTTGATAGGTAAATACTTAGATCAAGGTTTATTTAGCATACAATAGTCTTGGAAAAACAAATTAGAATTAAACTGGATGTAATAAGAGTTATAAATATATATATACATATATATATATATATATATATAGCTAACTAACTAAAAAAGTATATTTCCTTAAAATAAGAGAAATTAAACTCAACTAAGCAGATGCATCATCTTGAACATGTAGTACTTTTGACTAGCATTTGGAATTTTGGTTGGACTTTATGAAATAAAATACTTTCCTTAATTGGTCTAATGAGGTAGAAAATAATTTTGGGAGTTAAACTTGTAGTGTTCCCTAGCAGAATCACTAGAAACTATTGGCTAGATATTTTGCATTAAACCAAAATTACCTAGGTAGTCATGGGATTAAATCCCTTCATTTAAATGGTTAAAATCCCAATATTATATTTATATTTATTTATAATAACTCATATCTTATATTTATTCACTAAATATAAAAATTGTTCTCAAATTGTTTTGATTGGTAGTATTACTTTAATCACTTAATTCATGAGCTATAACAAAGGGATTTTGTAGCAAGTAAGCAGCTAGTTTTGGAAACTTGGTTAGAATTTTAGTTAGTTTTGGGAATAAATAAAAGGAATAGATGGTTTAGGAAGAAAATAAATATAATATATGCACTTCATAATAAATATTTTGTAGAGTTCATTGTATTCGTGGAAAATAGTTAAACATATAATTGTGACAATTTTTTCAATAAAATGACTAAGAAAATGATGAATTAAATTTATGTAAAATAGGTAGTGCAATTTTTTACATTCCACCTTCATTGAACACATGGATATATTTCCATATACATAAATTTCTCTATAAATCAATAGCCTTTCTTATTCTCTTTCAACAACAATTCATACAAAATAATCTTATTATCTTAAACATAAAGTTTTATATTTCTTAAACTTGCTATAAAATTGCAATAATTTTCATGCTTATACAATTTTTCATCCTTTGGCACACAGGTCAACACCTATTTTATATAGAAACAAAGATCTAAAACAAATAGGACTCAAATTTTCTAATTCCCATGCATTGTGTAGAAAATTGAAAGTTGTTAAGAAGTGTCTTCCTTGAATTTATCTTTCATGGCACACAATAATTGATGAAAAGTGGTGATGTTTAATCTCCCTATTTTAATTAAACACTAATTCCTTGCATGGTGCACAAAATTATCCCTAGTTAAATACTTTTACAACTTTAAGTAATGGCATCCAACTAAATTACTTGAGTTCTACAATTCTAAAAAGTAGTTTTCCTTCACAAGTATATCATTCAATGATTTTAATTTTAAAAATTAATCATTTGAAATAAGATTACTTATAGTTTATATATGAAGAGAAAATATAAAAAAACAAAGGAGAGAAATTCTAGACTTGGGAAAAATTAATCCACTTCATGGACTTGACTTCTACATTTTCCCTTCTACTTGATGTGTTGGGATATCATCAATTGGATTATTGTATCATCATATTTATCAATTTACCATCTCTATATTTCCAATCTTAACATCTCTCTTTCAATTCTTCTAAAATGAGCTTTAATTTTCTCAAGTCTTGGCCCAATTCTTTTTAGCTCTTCTTGGCACTTGATCAAATCTTTGATGAACTTAGATGTAAAAGGGGTTTTATCCTTTTACATCTGTTACTTGAATTTATCGCTTAAATTCTCAGTTATTCTTAGAACATAAGTAGACCAAATACTAATGAGACCAAAAAGGGAGTCTTCAAGATTTATCTTTATACTGCATGCATCTTCTTCTAATTTGTTTATCTCTTCTCCCATGTCTGGCAGAATACTCAAGCAAATAGATAAGAGATATTGTTCTTGTTTTGACTTATTTGTATAAGGGGAAATCTATTCCTCAATAAAAAATTTATCATCTAAATTAACCACTAGCTGTAAACTTTCCTATTAGAGCTTGGGGATGTGATTTTCATTTCCCCACTCCACACTTGATGCCTTCACTTTTGCTATCTTATTCAAAATATTAGCACAAGTGTTTGGGATGTTTAGGAATAATATCTAGGATTTTTTCTTTATTTTATCCATCCATTTATCTATATATTTTGCCTTATCTATAGTATCTTCTACTTCAATAATCACTTGTTGAGAAATCACAACTTCTAGAACTAATGTCTCTTGAGGAGAAAATTTTGCCACTTTGGAAATTATTTCACACAGTTTATCATTTTTCTCCTTCAATTTAGACTTGGAATATTTCTCTTCATCAAGCTTCTGAAAGAGGGTATATATCAAAGTTTATGTATCTTTCTTAAGACCTTCTATGGTAATTTCCTTGAGAGATACCCTTATGTTTGCCAAATTTTCAATAGTAACTTATTCTTTACTTGTTCCCTATAGAGGGACTACTATCTCTATAAAAAAATTCCAAAAATATTCAATTATCAATTAGTAAATTACATTAGTAGGCTTGGGCTTCTTACCTCTCTTATCTAGACTCTTTACTAATTATAAATCTATCTCATCAAGATTTATCACTTCTTTTGCTTCCTAGGTGTTTTGCATGGCTAACCAAGATGAGAAATTTGTGTCTATGGAAGTGATTGAGTGAAAAACCATTTATTTATGGTCAATTCCAATTTTTACTTCTTACAAAATATTTTATTGTGCAAAACTTTCTTTTTGAACTTCTTTTGTTGACTCAACTTCAACTACTTGTTTCTCAATTTCTTTTTCTTTGTTAGCTACCTTCTCTGACTCTTTTTCCTTCTTAGCTTCTTGTCTTTTTTATGCCTCCATATTCTCCTTAAGATATTTAAAATACGCTTTATTATTGTATCTAAGACTTTTTCAACCTCCATTACATTTTTAGATAATAATTCTCCTAGGGCTTCTTTGTCAGGCTTAGCTACTTGCTTTTCTTGTTGTATCTCCTGAGATGAGGTTATTTCTTTAGTAGTTACTTTTTTAGGTTCTATTTCCATGGTAGGTTTTTATTATAAAGGAGGTGGTGGTGTTTAATTAGACAAATAATATGGAAGAGGATGAGGACTTGCCTCTTTTTGGGTGGATTTCTTTGAAGATTTAGTGACATAGAACTTTAGAGATGGCAATAGTGTTGATGGATTTATGACAGGAGCAGTGGGAGTGAAAGTGGAAATGGATGGAATATTAGGATTAATGGGGGCATAATAGACCAATTAGGGAGTGAAACAAATTGGTTTTACTGGTTCCTTATCTTTTACCACTGAAAAAGTATCATCAACATTGTTATTCAACTTCAACTTCTTTATCTGGATACTTTCTCCTTGTGTTATCTCTTTTATTTTATTTTTTGTACACACATGGTTTCAATTATCAAGTAATTAATGTAGTAAACCTTATCAAGGACATAATTGGAAGTCATTTCAAAAATGTTTGAAGTTCTCTAAGAAATTATTTTATCATGATCATCCCCAAAAATGATTACTAGAAGTGGGACACTATCTCCTCCTATTGCATGAAAGGCATCACTCATAACAACAACATCATCTTCCATATCTTTGGGAATAGAAGCTAAATAAAATGAATGAATATGATGTATATTAAACCTACATTTATCCCTCTTTCTTACTTCAAACTCATCCCTGTAATCAGTCCAAAAATCTTCATGTGTTGGGATATGCATGTACTCAAGAGAAATCATACTCTGAGAAACACCTCTACAATCAATATTGGCTCTGACATCAAAGTGTATTTGAGTGTAATGGTGTTAAATTTCCTTCTATATATTCTTATATATATAAATGGTAGGGAAATGGTAGTGACCAATTGTAATGGGAAAATTGATGGTAGTTTTGTGATCATTTGACTGTAATTCATGTAATTCAACAAGTTGTTTGCAAAATTCCATGAGGATCCACTTATCACTAGGATATATATGTAGCTTGATAGGTGTACCTAATAAACCTCCTAATCTAAGATAGGTGAAGTCAATAAATTGAATAAAAATACAACCATATAGTGAAAATGCATCCCATGCTTCATCTGACACTCTTCTATGATTTAGGGATGTATCTAATTTACAAATGAGTTCATAAAAGAAACCATAATTTACTAAAATTTAATGTTTATAATATTATTCAAGGACAATTTGAGGGTAATACTCATATATAAGCATGGTTGACAGTGTGCCCTTAGTCCTTAGCCTTGAAAAAATCCTCCTTTAAGCTATTGTATATATAAGATATGAAGTCATCTTGAAATCAAAAGTCTGAAACACATTCTTTAAATGTTGATCCATATTATCACTAATCATTCTTTCTAATCATTCCTAGAAGAACTTATAGTCATGTTAATGGTCCTAATGAATGCATACATGCATGGAAAAAAACCTTAAATTCTTTTCACCATTGATTCTACAAAGTAATTGAATGATGTCATCCACTTCTTGAACAAAATCTGACCTAACTATCTTGTTAGGGAACCTAAAAGCCAATTTTAATTTGTTTAAGTAGTAAGTATTCATCATCTTAATGCATTTTTATAACTTAGACTCCCATTAGTTCCTGGCTTTCTCCATAGTTATATCAATCACTTTTGGGGATGTTATAATATTCATATAGTAATTAAGGTACTAAACATCTAGTCTTATAATTACATTCCCAATAGCATCCCTTATAGTCTTAGTTAGGGAGTCATAATATTTGGCACATGTCAAAACAAACTCAAGAAGTTGGGCTAATCTTGGGGAAGTCATAGTTTGAAAGATTCCACTATTGGTTATGGAATGCAGGAGTGGAGTCTTAGCTATGTCTTTTGATCTTTATAAAAGCTTAGTCATAGATACATGCCCCATGTTTATATCACTTATTTCTATTAGTTTTGAGGATATACATGACTCAATGGGGTAACCCTTATATTCATACTTCATTTTAGGCTCTTGATACTTGGTTCTATTAACCTTTTCTTTCCCCTTTTTACTTGGTTTTGGAACCTCTTCAAGTGCCAATTCTAGAACTTCTTCAATTAGTTTCCCCTACACTTATACTTCAAATACCTCTTCCTCTATTTTTCTTAACTCTTTTGATCCATACATTATTTATTCTGAACTCTAAAAAAACTTGATAAGTTTTTAAAAACACTTACTAATTACTCCAACTGGTTTAGAAATTTCAAGAAAAGAGTTAATTTATTACTCTTGAGGTACCTCTAAGCAATTTTTAGATTTTGAGTAATGAGAAGTCTTGAAAAACTAAGCATATTCTTTTTAAGTAATAGGACCTCAAAACTTTGGGTCAGTCATTAGGATTATGTAGAAAACTTTTGGTTTTCTTAATCAAGTAACTTGGAGTCAAAAACCTAAAGTAAGAAGAAAGGGGCAGAAAACTCAAATGGGTAGGCTTATTTGAGGGTCAGGGTTTCCTAGGTCAATTACTTTAGATCAAAGGCCTGAAGTAAGAAAGGATTGAAAGTCTAAATAGATAAAACCTTTGGGAGTCAATTTTTTTTAGTGTAGTTATTGGGGATTAGAAACCTAAATTAGTGAAGGTTGAGAAACCTGAGTGAGTGATGAGGAAAGGAAAACCTGACTAGGTCTTGGATAATGTTTCATGGGTTTGTCTAGGGTCAAGACTTTGGGTCTCTTGTAGGAAGTTACTTAGTCTCAAAATCCCAAAGTCATTAGGGTTGAAAAACCCAAATGGGAAAGAAATTTTCATGGCTAAGTTGTGTATGAAGGTTAAATTTTCATAGGTTTTAAGAAAATTTAAATCATGATAAATGATTGCAAGTACATGGTTTAAAACACCCATTTATGCTAAGAAAATAAAAAGAAACCAAATAAAATCAAACCTAGCAGAAAGATAATCATGTTGGTACGAGGAAAATATGTAGAGATAAAACACCAAGAAATAAGCAAATAAAAGGCTTAAAAATCACCCAAAGGTTATTTACTTACCTCAAATGTAAATGGGTTATAAAATAAATTACTCGAAAGTGCTCCAGATATTTGAATGGCATGCCTCAGGGTTTTCAAGTGTGATTACTTAGTTAGATGACTTAGCTACCAAGTAGGAATGAGGTGTAATTTTCCAATATATATATATATATATAAATCCCAATGCATTAGTGACAAGCATTACAAAACCATATCAACCCTTGCCTTTTTGAATCAGGGTTCTTGAATTACTTTACTTGTTTTAGCTTTTAAAGCAAAGTGCTCTTGTAAACCTAATTAGGTCTAGGTTAACAAGTAGCTCAGATTACTTTTTTCCTCCTTAATAAAGTAAAGAAATTTAGAGAACTTGATTTTCATTGTGATTTAGCTAAGGCACCTTAGCTTGTTTGATATACTAAAGGGAATGAGCAAAATGGATTTTAGAGGTTGCTTCAATAAACTATTTTGAATACTCTAGAGTACTAGAAACAACTGGGGGAAACAATCAATAAAAAATTACAACTAATAGAACCCAAGTTCTTTATTTAGGGGACTGGCTCAACAAGTAAAACTAACTCACATGAGACAAGAATCCAATATTTTCAATAGGGGTACCTCAAAATTTGAAGTGTGAAATTTTTGGGATACCAAGATAAATACACAAATCCAACAAACTATATTAAAACAATACATAAGGATCGATGGTGTGAGATCAACATGGACTTCTTATAGGTCTCAAAACCAGTGAAGAGCTACCAAGTGGCATGCTTACATTTCATCATGAAAAATATTGATGGTGTGAGTCTTAGGTGTAGTTTTTGAAGATCCTAACCTTAATCAGGTATTGGCATGTGTCACATTTCAAAAGCTAGTACGGCATTATGGACATAATATGTAGATCTTTGACACTTGATCTATATTAATCAATAGACATTATGTTTCATGATTAAGCTAGAGTATAAACATGCATGTCTTAATTTGAATGGAGAATATAAACATGAATATCTAAATTATATAAAAATCATGGGTGATCATGCAATGCATAGTTCATATTAGTCATGTCTAACAATAGTGCCACTAGTTTTAAAAACATGGGTAAAGTGATTTTGGTCCTTCATGAATATGTTAGAGTTTCATTTGAAGGTGGCTAATTTGAAAGATCAATAGGTTGTTCTCATAACCTATAAAATAAGGCATATATAGTTTTGATAAATGACACATATTCTAAATTTTTCATACATTTCAAACTATAATTATAAAAATTGCCTCTATCTTTATGAACATGCACATGCTACATAGCTTTAACAAAGGCCATTTTAAATGAATAACTGTAAGTAGACTCTTATACAATTTTAGACCACTGTTAGAACTCATGTCTTGACTATCACATGTAATGACCTTGCATGAACTTGGAGGATGAGGCAACCCCTTTCCCCAAGTCAATATAAACAATTATAATCCAACTTGGATTTTTTTCATAAAATTTTTGAATACAAGAGCAACACCAGT
Organism: Torreya grandis; assembly: GCA_037957365.1. Classification (NCBI taxonomy): domain Eukaryota; kingdom Viridiplantae; phylum Streptophyta; class Pinopsida; order Cupressales; family Taxaceae; genus Torreya; species Torreya grandis. The sequence continues at coordinate 2,465,493 of JARHVA010000464.1, read as the reverse complement.
TTTGATTGTCAGTGAATGTGTTTGTGTATTTTTTTTCCAATTTTTGTGTAATTAGGTGTTACTTTATTTTAATGTATGTTTCAATAATATTTACTATGCAAAATATAAGAATAGATTATTGATTATTTTGATTGATATACAAATCTATAGATGTGTAATAGCTATTAAAAGAGTGGTAAAAATATTTTTAAAGATATTTAGGTTCAAATTGATTCATAATTATGATTTTTCATGAGTGCTTTCTTGGATGTAGTTTTTTGTGTGTGTACAATAGCTACCTCAAATACTTCACTAGCCTAAGCCATAATCTCTTGATTAAGGGTGTGAAATAGCTACCCTAAAAGGAGAAAACTTTATTTAAGGCTTATGGATTTCCTTTATCCTTATCTCCTTAGACTTCTTAGTTATATCTAACTATGTGTGTGTAATTTCTACTATCAACAGGCATAGGTTTCTGAGAGTACTCCTTTTAGAAACCGGCCACAGAAGTAGTTCTTGAAAACCATAGAAGATTTCTTTTTTTACCTTACCCTTCCCTCATTTTTTTAATTTTTTTTGACATATAACCACTCTAGATTATCAACTAGCCACCCATCGAACTCACACAGAGATTCAATACCATTATTAAGGACCACACCTCTATAAAAAAAATCCCTTTTCAACAACTTGCATGCCCTACCCACTATCCCATCAAGAGGTTGTAACAGAATGCATACTATAAATGCATGCCCTAGAGTGGAATATACTTCCATTGAGATCCTAAAATATTAGAGGCTACCTCATTAAGGCTTTGGTATGCATAAAACCCACACCAAAAATTTATTGGTTTTATAAATAGGGTCATCACCCTTGATAGTAGTAGTTATCCTTTACATAGATTTGCACTAGAGTCACCTAGGAGAGTGGCCTGATCTAATTCCTAGGTGAGTTTATTAGTTTCACCCTTGTCAAGTTATAGGAGACCTAGAATTGTGCCAATAGCCCTAGTTCAAAACAATCCCTCTCTAGTAGGGAACCCCTTGCTTATAAGGAACCCTTTACCTATTAATCAACCAATGACTCAATAAAGTACCTAGTTAGTTGGATCTACTATCATCATCCTAGGAGATGTGCATGCTTTTCTTCAGAATCCTAAAAAGTATTTTCCATCATTTTCTCCTTCAAGAGCAAGGATAGCAGAAGAGTATATCAAATCCATTAAAGTTGCTTTAATATTAATGAATGTCATAGATGAATATTTTGCATGCATATTATTCCCTTTTTATTTGATGGATGTTGCTTATGTTTGGTATTTAAATTTGATAAAAAATTCCATCACTTCTTGGAATGAATGTCAAGAAGATTTTCTTGTGTAGTTTTGATAGGTCAACAATCCTGGTTTGGTATACCAGCATGAAGAGGGAACCCAATGAACCCATTTTTGATTTCAATGTAAGATGGTAGAATATTTCCAAATGATTGACTCCAAGGATAAACTGGAGGTATTATTAGTGTTGAAAATGTATAAGAACACGTTGGACCCTATTACTGTTATGTTCTTACAAAGAGAAATTATGGAACACTTTGGCATTAGCATTAAAATAAGATATAAATATATATGGGCATCTCAATTATTAGGTTAATAGAGTTCCTAATGTCAATAATTGTTTTATAGCACTAAATCTAGTTCCACATGCAAGGCAGACTATCCCATCATTCAATTAGAACTAATTGTACAAATAACATACACTAACGTAGACAACATAGCTAAATTTAGGCTACTTGAACAATCATCCGATGGGTAATGGTTATAAATATAGAAAAAAATTAGATGTACTTCTCATTACTATTTTATAAGGTACTAATTCTACAAAGGTAGAACTAGATTCTATTCAGAAGATGGTTCAAAATTTGAGCAATGATTTTCTAAATATGCAAAAGAAGATGGCCGATGCAAATAGCCCAACTGGGAATCAAAATACTAGATTATATAGATATAATAGACCATTTAACAGGCCTAAATATCCTAAAAATATTCCATAGATCAACATATAAGAGAGGGATCTTCCCAATTGGTGAAAAATTAATAATACTTTCGAGCATGGTGAGCTCAAATACATTAAATTTTATGCAGCATTTAAAATCTTTCAAAGATATGTGGTTAGATAGGATTAGATGCATAATCCACCTAAACATCATCTATATCTTAGCTCTTTCAATACTTTCATGTTCTTTGAAACTAATGAGTTTCCCTTTCTAGGTGAAGACAATAATCAACCAAAGGACAACATGGATGAACTTCACACTTTCTAGTAGTTCCAAAGAGGTGCATACAATCTAAGGAATAAAAATCCACTCACAACATCAACTTATCCATATACCACTATGATTCCTCTTAATACTAATATGGAAAATAATCTACCCCCTCTAAAGGACAAAGATCATCAACAGAGAAAGGAATAACCAAGTTAAGGAGGATACAACATTATTGAGGATATGAAGAAGATCAAAGCGAATATAACTCTTCATGAGTTAAAAAAGATTACCAAACAAAAGGAGTTGATCTATAAGTATATTATTATAAATATGCCCATAAACAATTGAAAGAATCCATATACAAATAAAAAGCTTCCAACACCAATGTCATCTACAAGATAAAGTTAGAAGCTTCACCCTTTTTGCTAACTATTTGGGCATTTGGTAAGAACATTCATAACTATTAAGTTGATTCTATAATTTTTTTAACTATCATACCTACATCCATATGTCAAAATATTGGTTTTATGCCAAGCCATTTAAAGAGGGTATTTTCATAATTGGATAAGATAGTGGTCTTAGTAGTTAGAGAATTAAACAATATGCACATTCAAGTAACATCTGAGCCAAGATTCTAAATGACCATAGATATTATAGTGGTGGACATACTTAAAGGTTATGATCTATTACTGAGCAAATATTGGTACAAAACACTTAATGAATATCTCTCTATAGAATTTTCTCATATATTTCTCCCATAAAGATGAGTTTTAAATCAAATCATAATTTACAGAGTCAAGAATGAAATATCCCATTACAGAGTATAATGTCAAGAATGAAGAGGTAAAGTATGAGTTATCCAGCCTTGGTATTTATAATTTTACTACTCAAAATAAAGTGTAAAAGCTGCAACCCAAAGGTTCTAATCAGATAGGGAATCTACACTTTGATATAACTAGATACAAGAATCATGCATGGAAATTAAGCTGATTGATCCACAAGGTAAAAAATTCTTGGCAGCATACAGGTTACAATTTCCATGTACTAATAATAGAGCTGAGTATGAAGCTTTAGTTCTAGGACTATAGTTTTCACTTAAGAATAATTTCAAGAAGATATCAATATTTGGTGACTCAGATCTAGTGGTCAATAAAGTAAAAAAGAAACACCAATGCAAGATATCTTATTTGAAGAGATACAAGTATAGAGTGTGGGACCTGATTGAAAACTTCAAAGCTTTCAACATAATAGTACTTCCTAGAGAGAAAAATAAAACCACTAATTCATTGGCTATTATTTCTACTAATTTAGAGCTACTACAAGAATTTAAGGTAAAAAATTCTCAATTAAATTGGTACCATGTCCTTCTATTCCAGATAACATAAAAAATTTCTAGGTCTTTGATGATGACCAACATATGATTTAGTTTTTAATAAATTTTAGGGAAATTGAATCCTAAATAATTGATGATAAGGACATTAATCACCTCTATCAAGAGGAATCAGATAAAGAGGACATTCTTTAGATCAAAGAGAATCAATTTCCAAATAGCTTGGTCTCTTTAGAGAGACCATTCAACGTCGATACTTAGACACAATAGCTAAGACAATCAGAGGTAAATGAATCAAAATTTAGAAAGGAAATATAGGAGATGAGCATAACCTATGCTATGTAAATATTAGTCTTAGTTTCACCCCATAAGATTAGTAATGAGTGAAGGATTTAATCAATTGATATAGGGATGTCATTGTATAGACATATGGAGATCTAAAAGTTTATAGCCCTTAGGTCATCACTCACATGATTCCCTTGAAGCTAGATCATAATTTTTTTAGATAGAGGAAAACACCAGTAAATCCTATTCTGGAGCCTCTCATTTAGAGAGAAGTGGAGAAGCTCTTGAGTGCAAAAATCATTTTTCTATTTTGACATTTTACTTGGGTGGCCAATTTGGTCCCAATAAGAAAGAAGAATGGTGAGATCAGATTATGTGTCAATTTTAAGAACCTAAATAAGGCTTATAAAAATGACAATTATCCCCTACCTTCTCTAGATGAGGTGATATAGATAGTAAGTGGTTCTAAAATTATGTCCATTCTTGGATGGATTTTCAAGCTACAATTAGGTATTAGTGCAGTTTGAGGAGAAAATAAAGATGACATTCACCATGAAGTGGGGAACTTATACATATAATAAGATGCTATTAAGCCTAATAAATTCAAGAGATAACTTTTAATGCACCATGGATCATGCTTTCAAGGGACTGACATGGAAATTCATAATCATCTACATGGATGATCTTACTATATTTTTAAAAAATTGAAAAGACCACATAAGTCACTTAAAGTCCATATTCAAAATATGTAGAAGGTTTGGTATTTCATTAAAGTCAAAGAATATCATATTTAGAGTGACTAAAGGTAAGCATTTTGGGCACATCATCATGAATGATGGGATCACCATTGATTTAGACAAAAATCAGGTGATTTTAAGAATTTAGCCATTAAATAGAAAGAAATGAGCTCAAATCATTATTTAGAAAGATTAAATTCAGAAGGAAGTTCATCTTATGATTTAAAAAGATCATCAGACCTTTGAACACCATGCTCAAATAGGATGCCAAAATAGAATGGATAGTTGAATCCCAAAAGTCCTTTTAGGACATTAAAAATGTGATATTATAGGCTCTAGTGTTCATCAATCCATATTTTATGAAAGATTTCTATCTTTACTCATTCACTTTGGAGCATACAATTTCTATTAGCATAATGTAAAATAAGGATGAGACTGAGAATCCAATCATGTTTATGGGCATCAATCTAAAATATGTAGAGCTTAGGTACTCAATGATTGACAAATAGATTTTCACACTTATCAAAATAGTGAAGAAGTTTTAGTTCTACATCTTGAGAAATTAAGTCATTACCATCATGCCTAATCCTATTATTAAGCTCACCCTATTAGAGAGTGATTCAGGAGAAAGAAGAAGAAAATGGATGGCCAAGATGCAAGAATTCAACATCGATATCAAGCCTGTAAAGATTTTTTGAGGGTAAGGCATTATTCAGCTTATGAGTAAACTACTTTTATGCATCATAGTTGAAGAGGTATGTGAAGCTCATGTATCTAAAGGAGATTGGTATACTGATATAATATAATATTTACTTATAGGAACTTATTCCCTATCACTCAATAGAGAGAGAAAAATAGTTTTGAGGCTCAAAGCTTCTCATTACATGATTAAGAAGGGAGTCCTCTATAGGATAAATTATGAAGGTATTTATCTCAAGTGTGTGTTTGCAGATGAAGCTAAATAAATCTTAAGAAATTACATTAGAAGATAGGTAGTGGTCATCCTTCTAGGAATACCATATCCCATAAGATCTTAAGAATGGACTATTACTAGCCAATAGTTGTCAAAGATGCTCATGCTAGTGTGAGAACATGGCATGAATGTCAAGTTTTAGCCAAGAGAGAAGTACACATAGCAATGCCTTTATAGGTAGTTGTTAAAGGAAGGCCATTTTCCCAGTGGGATTTAGACTTCACTAGTGTCATCAACCTAAATTCCTCAATAGGCCATACATTTCTACTTACTTCTATAGATTATTGCACTAGATAGACTAAAGCCATAACCACAAATAATTGTAGAGAACAAGATGTGACTCACTTTTTGGAGGAACACATAATGACTAGATTTGGCATGCCTATTTCTCTGGTTTGTGGAAATGGAATAGCTTTCTTATTGGCAAAATTTACTAAATGGGTAGATGATAAGTAGACCATTACTAGGTCAACTTCTAACCATTACCCTTAGGGAAATGGATTGGTAGAATAAACAAACAAAAAAATGATTTATGTAATTAAGAAATCAACTGGAGATAAGCTTAGGGACTGGCATAGTTTATTAAAGTATGCTCTTTGGGTAGATCAAACTAGACACAAGTCATCCCTTAAATCTTTACCCTACATATTGGTGTATGGACACAAGCTTATGTTCCCAATTATGCTGAAGTTACTCACTTATTAGTTTATGTAGGACTACGTAAAACTGAGTGATAAAGCAGAATTGAGATTGCTGGACATAATAGAAATGGAATATTTAAGGATTGAAGATTTATAGACATTTAAAAACACCAAGACATGGTCAATAAGTGGTTTGAAAAGATTTTGAAAGTCAAAGCACTCAATATTTTAGATCTTATGCTACTTTGGGATAAATCCCATGAAAAGAAAGGAAAACATAACAAGTTTACCCCACTATGGATTAGACCATACTAGATCTTAGAGATCATAGACAATAACAAGTTTCATTTGAAAGACCTCTAAGATAATGAGCTTACATATCCAGTCAACAAAAAGTGTCTAAAGTATTACTTTAGGGTTATACCATCTACTGATGTTACTAAGTAATGAGGGATAGATGAATGCACCTATAGGATTAGATTAGATTTACCCCTTTCTTAGAATAGTTCCCTGCTTTCATAGATTAAATTTCTTACTTTCATAGACTAGTTTCTTGATTTCTAGATTATCTTTCTAGCTTTCAGTATTTTATTTTCATATATTATATTTCTTATTTTCTAGATTAGATTTTAGTTCTTTCTTAAATTAATTATTCTTTGTTTTCTTTGACAATTGAAATTGTGTTTGATCTGACTATAACCATGTTAAAATCCAAACCAATTGAGCTTATGACTTGTAGAAAAGGGAAAAAATTAAAATCTTGATTTATTGTGGGACTAGTTTATAGATTAAGTGTATTTATGTGTTTTTGATTCTTTAGGATGAAGGTAGGTAATCATGGATTATTCTGAATAATCTCACAATTGAATACTTTTACTAGGCATATGGAAGTTTCTCTCAGAGTGCTTCATACAAATTTAGAAAGATTTGTTGTTTTATTGAATCAAATGCACTTATCACATTAAATTATAAGTGATAATTTTGGGTAAAACATAGATGATAGGGACATTCTAATAATGTTTTTTTTTGTAATTATACCAACTCATTAGGTACCAACTCTTCTCTTTTCCATTCAAGAACAAAAGAAGATCAAAAGAAAAACAAAAGAATAAAAAACCAATGGACTCAAAAGATCAAAATCAAATCTAAAGAAAATCAAAAGGCTCACATGATGAAATAAGGTCAATGTACCATGCATTATGATCAAGAGAAAATAATGGAAAGAGAAGAGAAGGATCCCAAGGTATCTGTATCAGGGCTATGGATGCTTGGATAGTAGTAGAGTAATGCTTGAGCTTACCTTATTTTTTGAGTTTTAATATATACTAGAATGAAACCTACAACCTCATTAAATCCTTTGAAAAACTCATCATAATAAGGGTTAAATAAACTACACATTTTACACACATATCCAAGAAATTAGTAGGCAATTATGTTGTGTGAATTAACTTAGGAGTCTCTTTCATGTTTCTAATTTAAGTATTATTTTTTGGCATACTTTATGATTGATCTAAATATTTCTAACCTGAGTTTTGGGTTCTTCAATACTTAGGAGTACTCCACCTATAAGTCATCATTTTTTGTACTTAACATCCTCCTTCTTTCTATAGGAAATGGGGACCCACTTTTTTCAGATTATTATCTTGATTTTGAGCCCCATCTTCCATGTGTTTATGCAAATTATGGGAAAAGATAATGATTTGGCCTTTTATACTTTGGCAAAGATGGCATTGGTATTGTGTTTTTATAGACTAAATCTTTTGTTCTATCAACTTTGTTACTTCTAGCTAATTCTTTTAGAATTATGTTTTCATGGGCTAACTTTGCTATCCTCTTGGGACTTATTCTTTTGGGAATTTTATCACAGATCTATATATGTTGGGGAGATTATTGTAGACATTTTTACTAAAATAATTTACCCAAAGGAATTGGGTCTACAGGCCCTTTGCTTGATAAAATTTGGTCTTCAGATAATTTTCCTGATACACCTTTTTCCCTATAGACCCACACTTCAGGAATTTTATCCTAGATCATTTTACCCTAAAAATTAGACCTTTCAAGAACTTTTTCCATGAAGTAGACCCTTAGTCCCTTTCACTTACCCTTTAGTACTTTTATCCTAGATCCTTGTTCCTCTAGGACTTATCCTTCGGGGTTTTGTTTCAAGCCCCTTTGATTTTGAAAAAGATCCTTCAGTCTTTTTGTTGTGGACATTTTGTCCCTTCATAAGTGTCCTTCAACCTTTTGAAATTCCTTCAAGACTTTTATCTCAGGCCTTTATCCTCTAAGAACATTCCTTTAGACATTTTTTCCAAGACATTTTTCTTGAGGAAATAAACCTACCCTTCAGTATTTGTGAAATATGTCCTTAGGCATTTTTTTTGTAGCCATTTTCCCTGAAAGAATTCCTTTTGGACTTTTAAAATGCCTTTTTACCATTTAACTTACCCTTCAAAATTTTTTTCAAGGACACATATTCCTTCAAACTTTATGAAAGTGCCCTTTGGAACTTTTGCATTAACATTTTTCCCAAGGAAAATTCCTTCAAAATATTTGTTTTATACATTTTATCTAATGAAAAAATATTAAAACAATTCCCCCAAAATCACATGCCCTTTAGACTTCTGAGCTAACCCTCCAAACATTTTGAAAATGACCCTTTGACCCTCTTTGAAGTGACCACTTACCCTTTAGACATTTTGAAAATAATCTTTAGGATTTTTGAAGTGACCACTTACCCTTCAAGACTTCATCGTAAACCCTTTTCCCTCTGAGACTTACCTTATTTCCTAGACATTTATGCTTTCATCCAATTCCTTCAAAAATTTTGTCTGAGAGATTTCAGCCTTCGACCCTTGCCTTCAAACATTTTGTCTGAAATATCATGCCATTTAGCCCTTTTGAGACTATCCATTCAAGCTTTCCTTCAGACATTTTGTCTAAGATAATTTCACCTTCAAGAGAATTGTTACAGACATTTTGTCTAAAATAATTCCCTCAACAAAATTCCTTCAAACTTTGTGTCTCAAACATTTTTATTGATGAAATTAGGGTCCCAATAACACAAATCCTAAAATATATCTCTGACAGTAATTGCCTAAAGACTAATGCCATACTGTCAAGTGGCACCCTTGCTTATGGAACATTTTCATTATATTTTGAACTTAATTTAATATTTTATCCCAAGCCCAAACCGTATTTTACTAATCCTAAGACCTTATGATAGAATATTCATGTAGAGTCTCTTGTACTTACTTCCCAAAGTATTATTCTAAGTCATTTTATTTTTATGTTTACAGAAATATGAGTCTCGAGGAAATGAAACATGTTCAATTTATGAGATTAAATTTGATATTCATATGGATGTCATTTGATGGTTACGTGAATGTTAAATTTAACCTCATAAAGTACCCATTTGGATTCAAATAAGGATCCTATGGGGTGTATCTACTTGGGCCCATTTAATTTAATATCACGAGAATGAGATTAAATATCAATGCTTTACGAGAGTGACAAGTGTCACCATCATGGGAACCTAGTACATAGATCTAACAAACCACATTAAAACATTACATAAAGATCGATGGTGTGAGATCAACATGGACTTTTAAAAGGTCCCAGAACTAGTGAAGAGCTATCAAATGGCAAGCTCATGTTTAATCATGCAAAATATTGATGGTGCAAGTCCTAAATAGACTTTTCAAAGATCCTAAACTCAATCAAGTGTTGACATGTATCACATTTTAAAAGCTAACAGGGCATTATGGATAAATACATAGATCCTTGACACTTGATCTATTTTTATCAATAGACATTGGGTCTCATAGTTAAGCTAGAGTATGAACATGTATATCTTAATCTGAATGGTGAATATAAAAATGAATATCTAGATTATATAAAAAGCACAGGTGAGCATGCAATGCATAGTTTATATTAATCATGGATAACAATAGTGTCATTGGCTTTAAGAAAAAATTTAAATATATTTTGGTCCTTCATACATATGTTAGAGTTCCATTTCAAGGTGGCTAATCTAAAATATCAACAAATTGTTCTCATAACCTATAAAATAAGGTATATGTATTTTTGATAAATGGTGCATATTCTAAAGTTTTCATATAGTTATAACTACAATTATAAAAAATGTCCTTTATCTTTATGAACATGCACATGATGCATAGCTTTAGAAAAAGCTATTTTAAATGGATAACTATAAGTAGACTATTATATAGTTTTAGACCATAGTTAGAACTCATGTTCTAACTATCACATATAATGACCTTGAATGAACTTGGAGGATGAGGGGACCCCTTCCCCAAGTCAATATAAACAATTGTAATCTAACTTGGACTTTTAGCAGAGAATTTTTTAATACAAGAGTAACTTCAATTTTGATCATCAAGAAATGTGTTTTTCTATTTTATTTCTAATTTTTTTTGTAATTAGTTGTTAATTTATTTGGTTGTATGTTTCAATAATATTTAGTGTGAAAAGGCTATGAATGTATTCTTGATTATTTTGATTGATATAATAATTTGTAGATGTGCAATAGTTGTTGAAAGATTGGTAAATATATTGGTTAAGATATTTAGGTTTAAAATGATTCATAACTTTGATTTACATGATTGCTTTCTTGGATGTAGTTTTCTATGTGTGTGCAATAGGTACCTCAGATACTTTAATATCCCAAGCCATAATCTCTTGATTAAGGGTGTGCAATATCCATCCTAAAAGGAACAACTTTTGTTTGAGGTTTGTGGATTTCTTGCATATTTATCTCCTTAGGCTTCTTAGCTATATCTAATTATGTGTACACAATTTCTGCTAGCAACATGCATAGGTTCTAAGAGAACTTATCCTTTTATAAAATATCAAGGGAATTATTTCCTTAAAATAAAATAAGATTTATTTTCTATCTTACCCTTCCCTCCTTATTGAGTTTATTTTGAGATCTACCCACTGTATATTAGCAACTAACCACCTATCTAACTCACATAGAGATTCACTTCCCTTATTAGGAACCACACCTCCATCCAAAAAAACCTTATCAAAAAATTTCATGTCATACCCAATATTCTATCAAAAAACAATCTTCATACATTGGCCATAACATATATGGGACACCCTTAAGAAGCTACACCTTTAAATTAGGCCCCTATAGCTCTTATAGGTCTCATAGATACCTATTTACACATTTAGTACTTCATCAAGAAAAAAAAGAATATAGGACCACTTTAAATTACATAGGCCCACTCCACATGACCCCTTTGACATTATAAAATGCTTACAATCATCATTTCACTCTTTTTTTTAAGCTCAATCAACTCAAACAATAGTCTTGTTCATAAGGACACCATGAATGAACACACAACCAAATTTTCAAGCTATGTTCATCCTAAATATGGTTGGTAAACCCTTAATAATGCACATAGATGGTCTTTAAGGAGTCTAAAACACTCCCCAATATCTAACTCAACAAGAGATATCAAAAATATCTTGAACATCCTTCCTGGGTCTTTAACAGATGAATGTCAAACACAAAGTCTACTTTAAACCTCAATATATTTGACTATACACACTTTCAAATATTTAAATTATATTTTTAGATGTGCATTTGAGTCCTGTACAAATTCAATTTTTACACTATGAGCAAATTCATCCTGGATCAAAAGTTATACCCAAAATATAGAGTATTAGTTTTTCCTTTATTAAATTTAAATATTCAAATATAAACGGTCATAGTTAAACATCGACCACTTTCCTCACATCTTGTGCTCTCACATCTTTAGATTAAACACATAATATTAATATTATTTGATATTTAATGCATAGTTCACCACTACCCAAACATTAAACCTTGAACATTTGATCTCATCTTGTGCAATCTCGTAATATTGACTCAACATGCAACATCGATCTCCTGTACGTAGCTCAATCTTTATCTATGTTAAACATTTGACACTTTGACATAATCTCACTTAAGATGAACCATTTATATATACTTATATCAACACATTATTACCATTATATCTTTAAATAATCTTGATCATTATCTCTACTTAAATTTAAACTTCAAACACTTGTCCTCATCTTGTTACACCCTGACATCTTGAAAAAAACACACTTTGTTGATCTTTTTGTAAGGAAATCGATCTTTAACTTCATTAAATAATGAACAATTTAACCACTTTGAGTTTATTTTTACCATAAATATATATGTATGAGCTCACTTGAACCATTGGATCTCCATCTAGTCTTGATCTTTAACATCGTGTAAAAATAACTATGGGGACCATTGCTTATCTGCTTAGAAGGCCAACTTTGGACCTCAATAAATTTTACTACACTTAGATGCATGATCTAAAATTTATAAAATATGAAATTATTACATATTAAAATAAAATTATGTTTCAAAATATTTTTTAAATCTTCACACATGCAATATATAAGTCCATTAATCTGGTCACTTAGATTTTTTTTTCCACAGAGTCAACTATGTCAAGATTTGTTTGGAAGGCCAAGTTTGTACATAAATATATTTTGATGTGATTTATCACATGAATTTTAACTTATAAAAAATATAATAGGCAAAAAAATAAACAAACCCATATAATAATTTTATCCTCACACCTTCAAACATGTAAAATATAACAACATTAAAATGCCCACTCAACTTTTCTTGCCATATTACAAATTTGGCTAAGTATGAGAAAACACTGTCAACCTATTTGGGAGCCCAAATTTACACTTTAATATATTATTTTATGCTTAATTTCATGAATATAAATTTATAACATAGAAATAAGGCACAAATTTGATCAAAACTATATGACCAACTCTCCCAAACTCATACACACATGGCAATGGTGATGTCAACAAACTGCCTACTCAATTTTTTTGCCACTAGACCTAAAATGTGTAGATGACAATAATGATCAAATATATGAAATACACTCATTAAAATAATCACTAAAAGAATATAAAATATCTTAGGGACCTATTGTACATCCTCAAATCATCATACTCATCCTTGAACATCTCTAACCATGCCAAAACTAAATTTCAACCAAGCATACTTCAAGCGTACTAGGAAAAACACATTACACACTTTATCATTGTCACTTATATTATTAATTAAATTAATCCACTCACTTATAAATATCCATGACATCATTATGACATCATTGAAAACACTCTAATAGCTTAAAAATCTATCAGTTTGACCTCATCTCATGCTCTTTGGTAACTTTTACCAAATACGAACCATTGATCTTCTTAGAAGAATCTTAGTCCTTACCTTTAATCACTATTAAAATTTTAACATGTTTAAATCATCTTTTGCACTGTTTAAATATTTATTAAATATGCACCATTGATCTATATAGATTAACTATGTATTTATCTTGTACTACTCACCATTATATCTTGATTAAAACTCCTGTGATTATGACACTTGGCACCCAAGCATGACTTATAAACACTTTTTTTTAGTCCATGAAATTGTGATATTTGGTATTCCCACATTATTTTTCTACTTTTTTAATTCAATGCATTTCATTGATCGTATTAAGTATGAACCTTCGCTCACTATTGATCTTTTGTCAGATTAGTGAGATTGTGACACTTGTCACAAACACATGAAACCTTTGACATTTTGACTTCATATGAACCATTTATATAAATATGTGTAATTAATCACTCACCATTGGATCTTTGAGACCAATGATCTCAGACTTCAATGTGATTAAACTTGACAATCTTTGGCCCATCATAGTCTACTAGAGCAACTTTGAAGCTTTATAACTTGAGCTAGAAATCACTTCAAGACTCCAAATTTATAGGGTAGATTATTAGAATTATAGAAAAAAATATCCATGTAAAAATTTTATCAAAATAAATTTATACATACCTAAAACAAATTCAAAAAATTATTGGTTCACACATATCTACATGAAGTGCAGTGATGGTCTGGATAAGTATATAAACCTATTAAACTTTTATCTTTAACTACACTCAACCTCATGACCTAAAATTTGAAACATATGATATTAGGACTAATATTATAAAAAATATATTAAAAAATCCCCTTTACTCATCCATGCATGGTAATGGTGACATCATCAAACTACCTACTCAAATTTTCTATCACAGAACCAACTATGCCAAGATAAACATAATGAAGAACCGAATGAACACCATGAATTCCCATAAGAATTTTAATCACTCTTGACATAATATAGGAAATATGTCACATTATATTATAATATATAACATTAATTAACTTAATATCCAATCATACACTGAAGATCCATGCTTACATACTAGGCTACCAAGCCTATACCAACACATTGTTCACATGCTTATCTTATCTTCTTGACCTGAAACCACATTAGCATGCTAGATACAATATGATAAAATTAAAATAATACTTAACTTATCTCATATTCATCAAAACCTACCTTTCACAAATTTAGGTTCAAACTCATCATCATCATGGCATCCACCACTTTGTCATTACCTTTGACATCAAAGCACACATGACAACAATCTTTGACATTAATGACAACACTTGCCAACAATCTCCCATTTTTTCATTGATGAAAACATATTATTTTCCTTCTCCCCCTTTTCCATTAATTATATAGTGGAATAAATAGCCACCAAGCTCTTCTTAACATCAGGAATGTATTCAAATAAATTTCTAGGTGTTCAGGATACTTATATACCTCATATGAAATAATTGCTCCCCCTTTTGACATACACCAATCTAAAATTGGTCTTCTCTAATCCTTGGAACTATTAACATATAGAACTGAAAAGATCCATTTAATTATGAATAAATATTCAAAACATTTTATTAATGACTAGAACATCTCACAAATTCTTCTCCTTACATCATGCATGGTTCCACAAGTCATTAAAACTATCTAAGTTAGTTCCCCCTAACTTTGTGCATACCACCTTGTACTTATAAACCATGCATCATGAAAACACTCTTATTTTATCATTCATTTATATTAATGAGGACTAAACACACATTTAACACCAAAAACTAATTGAACTCACCTTGAGAACACTGAGAGGGATTCCCCCTAAGATCTTTGAGCCATTGTACCTCTTGAGCATCTTTAGATCTCCACACACCAGGAAGAAACATCACACAGGCTTACTAGCCTTATCTCTTAAGCCACCTCAAGGACCACCAATATAAATTAATTACACTAAGACTAAAAATATCACCTATAATCTAATCTTCCATGATCTTTAGACCTGACAAACTGTACAATTTAGCCCCCCCTAACCCCATACTCCTTATGTCAACCTGAATGATTACCCCTTGATATTTATAACCAAATATAACCTAATTTTTTTTTGAGAATCATCTTCATGGCCTCAACAACATGAAAATATCAAACACAAAACACTATACTACTTTGGGTCTTCATACAACACCACTCTGCTTTCATACTCTCACTTCCAAGCCACCTCCAAGAATATCAACATATTTTAAATCCACACACTAAACATTAAATATGTTCTAAATCAAACATAAACCTTACATTGAAACACTCATACCATGATATTTTGAATAAATTGAACAAAAATCACTCTTCTTCACATTAGGCTTGTCTAAGCTCCTTGTAGCCCTTCCTGGAACTTGTAGAGCCCAAAAATTTTAATAGACACACCTTCAAGACCTAAAACATCATATCTAGAGCACTCTTATATTCCACCTCAATCAAACCAATTTTCATCACCTATATCATCCTCTAAAATATACTTTTTTCACAAACCTACTAGCCAATTAGGCTTTCATCTTGACAAAAACTTGAATAATTTGAAAACCACAAACCTTCAAATATTTTATGAATCTTTATTTGACAACCCATTTTTCCCATTTAACCTATTAAAAATTATAAAAATTCAAATCATAAGTCAAACCATTTATCTAGCATAGCCAAAACACTAGAATCTCAAAATAAATAGGGTCAACAAACATCCTTCTAGTCAATGCCCACCTTTGAAACTTTTTACACACTTGGAGACAACCATCACACACTTTTATACTAATATTTGAGCCTTAAAACTTTGGGAACCTTGAATTACTATACCATGGATTTGATCTGCAATAAGAAAGATAAACCTGAGAGCACACAAAAACCTTCAAAAGGCACAAATAGGATCAAGACACAAAACCACCTATAACATATCACAAAAAAGAGAACAAACCTTTTTACGCAGCAAACTCTTCTTGACATTCCATCAATCTCATTATGCCATAGAAAAACACCCAGTCTAATCTTTTATACACAACAAAAACACCTTATGACATCATTTTAACCTCATCAAATCACTTCTCCCATATTGACACACCAATTCCAATCGGAAAAATTCATCTCTTGTCTTTTAGGACCTTCTGAAGAACACCACAACAATACTTTATTCTCCACTAAAAGGATTCTCTTAAAAATCATAGACAAAGACCTCCTCTACACCACAATGATTGTAAAACAAATTGAAGCCAAGAGTGTCCTAGGTCTCCTTAGTAACCATTAGAATACTTGTATAGCTATAGGACTTCTTGCTCTTGTTCTCCTTAGTCTAAACTTTTAAAACTTGTTTCTTTTATACATCACTCATGTTTTCTTCTATGATAGGATTTATAACATTTGGAGAAACTATGGAATATTGACATACCTTGATCACTGAATTAGCTTCTGTGCATTGCATAACATCACCTTTAGACCTTGAAAACATAAAAAAAAAGATTGAAACATACTCACACATAGTAGGTTTATCATTAGCATCCAAACACACCTCAGAACTAGCCTCAACTAGAACCTTGGTCTTCTCCTTGAGTTTGGTCTCTTCATTTACAACATGAGTGGATAATGAGAGATCTTGGCACTCTCCAACTTTGTTATCATTATCCACCATATAAAATAATTACTTGGATTTATAGACTCATCATGACTCACACTTACCACCTTTGGTTTCCATGAGTTAACTTTCCTTCTTTCTTTCACCTCTAGGATTCTAATTAAACCTATTTTATCCTATAGGCCTTCGCTTGTAGAATCTAGCAATTTGACCTATTTATTGATAGTTGAAGCACACTATACCTTTTTCAAGAAGCTTATCCTGCCTTTCTTGATTAGAAAAAAAAAATTAGAATGTGTCCATTATTTTGAAAATTAAAATTAACACTCCTTTTGAAGAAGACTTACCTTTTGACTGATGACCCCCATCATAGTTTCATGTAAATTCATTTCTAACAAGTCTCTTGAATTCTCTATCTCTATGCCCAAATTGATTGCAAGTATAACAATAACCATTAACACTTTCATACCTCATGGAGTTTGGTTATTTCATCTGATTTATCTTCACTCTACCAACATCTTCATTCCTTAACTGATTGTTGACCTTCAAGGTCTAATTTGCATTAGTATTAATCTTGTCTTGAGTTGTATTTTTTGTTCTTCTTTGTATCCAAGACTAGTTCTATCACTTGCATGCTTTTGACCACTCAGAATATTGTCTAGATCATTTGAACTCTTTTCAAATCTCATAAATGACTTCATCTTAATATATGTATTCTCTAAATTTTATTTTAATCACTCATTTTCAATTACATGCCCTAAACATTTGTCTTCTTTAGCTTTCAGGCTTGTAGATAGGATTTCCAATTGACAACTGAGATGCTTGATTATATCTTCATGTTTTTTGGTGTCTTCATTCACTCTTTCTTCATACACACTAAATTTCTCCTCATAGTCTTTGATTTGAGACTTCATCTTCTTGCTAATATTCTTCTCAATCTTTAGTTTTTTAAGAAAATTCATCAATTCAATATCATAGTCCACCTCATCTTTATCATCAGCTAAATCACTCTAAATAGACTAATTTTGATATGAGCAACTTGCTTCCTTAGCCATGAAGAGTGATTTATCTTCAATAGGACCATCATCTTCATGATCATACTTTGAGTCACTATATTCACTCTCATTTGATGATCTACCATCTTCATTAGTGTAGAGACTCTTCTTGTCCTTGAAGTACTTCTTTTTGTTGTCAAAACTTTTGAATCCCTTCTTGCTTTTATTAGACCTGAATAATCTCTTGTCATTATCATGACCTTGACCATGCTCTTCATCATCATTCTTCTTATGCTTATGAGGGAACTTGTTAGAAAAATGTCTTAACACTCCATAATTGAAGAATTTGAAGGGTAGTTTACCCTTATACTTTCTTGACCATGTTTTAAATTTCCTTGTAAATAAAACAATTAGTTCATCTTCATTAGTATCAGATATGTCATCCTCCTTAAGTTTCTTACCTTGGAACTTCTTTGGCTTCATTTATATCTTGAATTTTGCTTCCTTCTTTTGTGGTATATCATCATTTACTCTCATCTCATAGAAATTAAGGATGCCATGTAATTCATCCATCTTAAACTGAGTAAAATCATGACTTTCTTCTACAATAGATACTTTAGAATAAAAATTGAGAGAGATAGATCTTAGTATTTTTTTAACTACAATAGCTTCTTCAAGCTTCTCTCCAAGAATATGATGATGTTCAAAATGTCATTAGATACTTTAGAATAAAACAATTAGTTCATATTCATAAATATTAGATATGTCATTCTCCTTAAGTTTCTTACCTTCAAACTTCTTTGGCTTCATTTCTATCTTGAATTTTTCTTCCTGCTTTTGTGGTATATCATCATTTACTCTTGTATCATAGACATTAAGGATGCCATGTAATTCATCCATATTCAACTAAATAATATCATGACTTTATTATACAATAGATACTTTACAATCAAACTTGAGAGAGATAGATCTTAATATATTTTGAACTATAGTATCCTCTTTAAGCTTCTCTCCAAGATATCTGATGATGTTCACAATGTCATCATATACTCTCATCTCATAGACATTAAGGATTCCATGTAATTCATCCATCTTAAACTGAGTAAGATCATGACTTTATTCTATAATATATACTTTAGAATCAAACATGAGATAGATAGATCTTAATATATTTTGAACTATAGTAGCTTCTTCAAGATTCCCTCCAAGATATCTGATGATGTTCAGAATGTCATGAACTCTCTACAGAAAAGATGCCACATAATATTCTTCCTTCATCTTAATACTCTCAAATTGTCTTTGGTGAGTCTACAACTTTTCTAACTTAACCTTTGAATCTCCTTCATAAATAGTCTTAAATTTATCCCATATTTCCTTGGTAGATATATAATGGATTTCCTTGATATATTCAGTCTTTGAAAGACCACAACTGATAGCATTAATTTCCTTAGAATTGTTCTCCAACAACTTCTTATCTACAACACTATATGGAGGAATAATAGGTGTATAATAACCATCCGTAATAGATTTCCAAGTGTCAAACACTAGAGACATGATTTAGGTTCTCATTATTTCACTCCAAAAATTATAATTGGATATATTGAACATTGGTGCTTACTTGGTGAAAAAACCTCCTTGCATTTGATAGCTACCCATATTATACCTTGGATCTCCTTCAAGTTGTCGATCCTTTATCAAAGGACCTATTATTATACCAATTATTAGAAGTATAATCACTAAGGGGGGGGAATCAGTGGTGAGAAACAATCCAATTTAATTTTCAAACCCTTCAAACACATAAACATTCAATACAACCATTCATAAAGCATAAAAGAGATTTATAGAAATAAATAATGAAGATAATGCAATATCATACACACAACATAATATATATGTGGGGAACCCTATTGGGGAATAATACTCACTCTTAAGCCTGAAAACACATGGACTACTTGTCATATAAGATGATCACAAACATGAGTCTGGTCAGGTATTTTTAACGAAAATTTAGTGAAAAACCTATTTCACAAGGAGAACCTACCCCTAGGATGATCAAGTCTTTCTATACACATATTTTTCAATTCCTTCTAACCAACTTTATTGAAACACCTATTTCACAAGGAGAACATGCCCCTAAGATTATCAAGTCCTTTTGACCACTTGTTGGTGAAGTCTTTCTGACCTAGATGTTGAGAAGCCTCATAACACTTATGAAATGAACATCTCATAATAACTAATTTCCTAAAAAATATGATGAAGATATAATGTATAAACTCTCTTCAAATTTACACAATACATAGTCCATACTTTGATCTACCTCTCAAATCAACCACCAAGATCACACAGACATCATCTATTATTTGATCATTATCAATCTTTAAACCTTTAAGAGAACCATATTTGATATAAAAAAAAATCTAAAGGTCATACACATATTCATCAACCTTCTCTTCTCTAAAACCCATCCACTAGGCACACACCCTTTCCTTTGCTCTACAACTCTCACATAAACCTCTTCACTCAAGTCTATAAATCACAACTTTTGATTTCACCTTTTATAGATACATCATCATTATTATATTTTAGGTCATCCATAATAATTTTATTATCCCTTAATACATTTAACATAAATCAATACAATCCACACAGGTTATCCATAGCATCCATGGGTCACACTTAAGTAGCTACACCTTTTAATTAGGTCTTAGTAGCCCTTATAGGTCATATGGAGACCTATTCACCTATTTAAAATTTATTTGAGAAAACTTAAAATAAAAAAACTCTTAAAAAATATCTAAAACCATGCCACATAATCTATATGTCAAACTTAAGTTGCAACATCCATCAAAATACCCTTCTACTACAACACAATTAGCCCAAACATCATTTTGTACATATAATCACTAAGAATGAACACATAATCAAATTATAAGCCTTTGATCATAAAAAATTTGGATTATTCAAACCTCCATAATCCACATAGTTGGTATTATTAATTCTAAAACTTTTAATAATACTTATTTCATCTTAAAACATTAAAATACCATCAAGAACAACTCAATTACCCTTCTTGGGTTACTTGTTGAGTATGAAAACATACATAGTAAAATTTTGAGATAAATAACTTTAATTGTAAAAAAAATTATACCTTAATATAAATATTTATGGATTTACCTTGAATTCCTCTAAAAAATTTATTTTTACACCATGGTCAAATTATGCATATATCAAAAGTTATATCACAAACATTGCAAACTAGTCTTCACTCACAAATTTGAATATTTGAATTCCAATGGTCACTGAGCAACTATTAAAAATTGATCACTTGTCATAATATTATTGCTTCTTAAAAATTTGGAACAAATTCACTTTTTAAATCTCTTTTAAGTAGCATAGACTTTAACCAACTTAAAAATCTATCAGTTTGACCTCATCACGTGTTCTCTGGTAACTTTGACCAAATATGCATTGTTAATCTTCTTAGTAAAAGTTTGGTCTTTACCTTTACTCTCTATTAAAATTAAAACATTTTGAAATCATGTCATGTACCCTTTAAATATTTAATAAATATGCATCGTATATCTCTACAAATTAATCAAGTATTTATCTTGCAATGCTCACTATTAGATCTTGATCAGAACTCCCATGATTATGACACTTGACACCCTCATGTGCCTTCTAAACACTTTTTTTTCAGTCCATGAAATTTTTCCACTTGGTAGTACTACATGATTTTTTGAATCTTTGAATTTAATTTGAACCATTGATCTTCTTACGTATGAAGTGCTACTCACCATTGATCTTTTGTCAGATTAGCGAGCTTGTGACACTTGTCACTAGCACATGCAACCTTTGACATGTTGACTTCATATGCACCATTGATCTCAGTATGCATTATTAATTTCTCACCATTGGATATTCTATACCAATGACCTCATACTTCAATGTGATTAAAATTGACGGTCTTTGGCACATCACAGTGTGTTAGAGCAATTTGAAGCTTTATAACTTGAGATAGAAATCACTTCAAGACTCCAAATTTCCAAGGTAGATTCTTGGAACTATAGGTAACATATCCAAGTAAAATTTTTATAAATTTTTTTTTCATACCCTAAATAAATTAACAAATTTTTTGGTTCATACATATTTGCATGACGTGTAGTGATGGTTTGGCTAAGTATAGAAACTTAGTGAACTTATATCTGAGAGGCCAAATTTACACCCACATATCTTTAGCTATGGTCAACCTCATGACCTAAAATTTGAACCATATGATCTTGGGATCAATTTAATAAAACTCATAATACCAACTCCCCCTGACTCATCCATACTTGGTAATGGTTATGTCATCAAACTACCTACTCATATTTTCTATCATAGAACCAAATATGCCAAGATGAACATAATGAAGAACAAGATGAAAACCATGTATTCCTAAAAGAATTCTAAGAAATATTGACACCCCATAGGACCTTTTAAACATGATATTATCATCCATAACATTCATAAGCTTCTTATCCAACCATATACTGAAGATCCATGCTTACATACTAGGCTACAAAACCTATACCAACACACTATTCACATGCTTATCTTCTCTTCTTGACGTAAAACCAAATAAACATGCTAGATACAATATGATAAGCTTCAAAAAATAGTTATCTTAGATCAGATGCATCCAACACCTTCCTTACATAACTTCAAGCTCAAACTCATCATCATCATCATCATCAACATCATCATCATCATCATGACATCACCACTTTGACATTAATGCACACATGCCATCAATATTTGACATCAATAACAACACTTGATAACACTCATATCAAGAATTAATGCACAAAAATATTGAATTCCCAATTATTATTCAATAAAGTAGAGTAAGATCAAACTCAAATCTAATATTATATAAAGAATTCACTTTTATCCCATTCACAATTTATTAATCAAATAAAAAATAAGTAATTAGAAGTGTCATACTAATGATAAATATATAAAACTCTATCAATCATATAATTCCTTTACTATATTAAGAACTAAATATATAAACATTTCATATTTCATGTGATTATAAATACATTGCATGTTCAACATGATTTTACTAGATTCTAGCATCTGAGAATACAAATCGGAGTAAGTAACATAATAAGTCCATAAGTTTATTTTAGGAAAAAATGATTACTACATGTAACCACATCACATGGTTCCTGTAATATTGAATAAATTGCCCACTGTATCTTTATCATTAATAGAACATTGAAAAACAAATAAGAATAATAAGTGCTTGTATACCAAATGTAAGGAAATAAAATATTCACCATGTTATCATATCATATTGAACATTATGAGAATATAAATTGCCCATGTCATTCAATGTTAAATGTAATAAAATCACCATCATGTTGATGAGGAATATGTTTTCAAACCCTTAGCTTCTATAACTTGATAATGTTAATAAGAAAATGAACATGGAAAAGTGCTTTGAAGTCTATATTGTAGAATAGATAAACAAGGTTTATTAAACTACATTACATACATCCATATTAATATAATGAAACATAATGAGATAATATAGAGAAATAGTTTTCCATGTGTAAATGAATATTAATTCAATTATTCCCAAACAACCCCTGAAGTTGTACTTAGAATAATGTAGAAAAAAATTCATACTACACAATGAATATTCATTCAACCATAGTTATACTATATAACTTTAGCCAATCAAATAATCAATAACTTCAAGCATAAATAGTTCCATAATTCTAATATGGAAATCAATATAATATATTATAATTGTAAAGAAAGTATATACAATGGAATTTATACAACATATAGGAATCCCTCTGATTAAATATCAAAAAAACATACAGGATTTGTTTTATATAGTTGATACAAAAAAAGATTTTTACTTTCCTTTTTTAATTCAACAAGTTTGAATCATCATGAATCATTGTGTCAATGTCTACATGTAACATGATAACAAACCTTAGAATAAGGTACACCATTGAACTTCACTATCTCACTAGTGATATTAGCATAGACTGCAATTCACATGCTAAGTACTGGTATTAATTTAACCAATCACATGGATTTCTATGAAATAAGTTCAACCCTAACTTAGAATAAAGATCTAGACCTAATGCCCCCATAATAACTTAGGCAACCTACATATCTGCTCCATAGAATTAGGGTTCGATGTAGTTCTCCTTTCATTTGTGATGGTCTCCTCCATGAGACATCATCACTGAAGGGGTTAGCACTCTAAGACAAATAGGGAATAAACTGCTTGTGACATATATGAGATTCTAAATGTCTAGTCTACAATCCCATAGCTAAATGACACACTCAAGTATAACACCTAATTAATCAAAGCTTGTGCACTTACCCAAACACCCTCACATAAAAAACTAGATAATAATAATGATGAAGGAATCCACATTCCTTGAACCGTATAAAATCACCTTAAAAATATTTCATGATTATCAATACATGGATAAAACACCAACATTCACACTATGGATAAGATCCAAACAATAGTACCTAATGATATCCCATAATATCATAGACTATTTTTATAAGGTATAAATACTAATTTTCTCCAAAATAGGCATACTAAGTAGTCATAAATACATATAAGCATATGCTTTTGATCATTTAAGAACATATAACAAATTGAGTAATACAAATAAATAATAGTCAAACCTAAAATTAATTTATACTTTCAAGATTGTATGCATGCATATGGGTTGTTCGACTAACTATGACAAAATATAATGCTCAAGTAACTAACACAAACATTTATTTAGTAAATGTAGGTGAGAGTCTAAATATTTAACTATAGTATATACCATCTTGGCATATACATGTAAGCTAAAATATTCTATGATAGCCCATACTATCATTGTTCATTGTGCATGAGCACCCTACTCAAAAATGAATAAATAAACTTGTACTTATAATTATCAAACTAGTAATTATAGGATTATACCATCCAAGTATACCCTCAATAACAATTCAATGAAAACATAATCTCTAAACACTTCTCATGATGCGCTATGTTATTCTATAAATGTCTAATCACTTGGACATATTCTCGTGAAATATAATGCATAGAAGCTTTCATTATTATAAGACACTACAAACTTGATCTTGTAAAATGTTACATCACATAATAATCAAGCAACAACCATATATATTTACTCAGGATGGGTCAAGATATAACAAATACAATATGTACCATTTGGGTACTTTCTATACTGTAGAACTATATGACATCCCATATTATCATAGGTATTTGTGCTTGAGAACCCAACTTAAACACCAACAATAATCTTACACCCAACCATAATAATAAATTAATTTATGATTATAATGCACAATAATAATCTAAAGAAGTACAACCTTAGGACACATTTTATCAAGCACCACATATGTTATGAAAAATCACTGTGCATAATAATAAACAAAAACTATGTACTATACACGAGATTTTAATATTGTTTGTATATATATAATAATCAAATGTTATAGACCATCATTTGCTTCCTAACATAGGACTGAAATATCCCTTTCACATAGTCACATATTTAGTCAATAAATTGATATAGATAAGTTTTCTTGACTTTGGTCAAGACTATAGTATATACTTTGTACACATTTTTAACTTGTTCTCAATTCAAGCTTGATGTCAAAGACATAAATTATCATATCATTTATGTCATAACATATATACATATATTTAAATATATATAAAGATAGTTATAAATCTGTATGTACATATATAAATAATTATACTTGGGAAATTTCTCAAATCTCTAGCATATAAACCAGTTTGTCTCAGTCACAATTTTAAACAGGTTCATTGTTTTGTGGATGATAAATGCATATATATATATATATATATATATATATGTATGTATGTATATATATATATATATATGTATATAGATATATATATGTATATATATATATATGTATATATATATATGTATATATATATATATATATATATATATATATATATATATATATATATATATATATATATATATAACTCTGATTTACTATAGAGATGCACTTGTAAATAAGTTAGATATAACTTAATACATGGCCTTAATACTCAACTTATTTAGAATACATTTTTCATGCCAATCTAATGATAATCACGTTTATTGTGAAATTTATTTTCCTCCTCATCACCTAAAAATACAAAGGCTTCCTATATGTATTTCAAAGATAAGGAAGAGGGGAATGAAATCCAAAATAAGTTTGAGTAGGATCTACTTGAGTTGTGAGCAGAAAATACGTTTATATTTGGGTTTCAACTTGCCTCCAAAATTAAAAAAAAGTTAATATAATTATTTAATATTTTTTTAATGCACTAGATGCTGCACCATGCTAGACCACCAATGAATGAAATCTAATCAAAAATTACAATTCACTATTGGTGTTTCAAATTTATACATGGTATTTACAATTAAAAATTGGTGTTGAACTTAAATCTTAATATTATTTTAATTCATCACTCTAATATGTGACCTAGTGTTTCACTTTAAAATCAATGTATTAAATACACAATGTTTTATATGTTAAACTTAAAATTTCTATTTATAAGAAAGTGTCCCATATTAATTACATGCATTCAATAATAAAAGACTCAACAGTCCCAATGTAGACTTGGTGCTATAATACATAACATGGCATCTCAATATGCAGCCTATTTTTATTTTAATAGTTGATATTTTCTATTCAGCTTGATGTTTGAATTGTAATGAGATTCAACTTATCTATTCATCAAAACACAAATAAGTAAAGATAATGAAATAAATTGCATGCTCAATGAGCTTAGTTCCATCAAATTACTATTTGACTTATTTCTATGAATATACAGATAACTATTTAGATTATTTATATGGAAGGTTCAGTGATTTAATTTAAAGTTATTTTTTTAATATAATACTTAGCACAAATCTTAATCCCAGCTATATACAGGTTTCTACCATGGAACACAACTCATCCAAAATGGATAAAATGCAAGGTATAAAAAATTGTGATACATAGATTTTTAACAAAATACTATAAAACTTATACCACGCAAGTTATAAAGAATTAATGCACGATCTCACAAAGTGAAATGTAAGCCATAATAAACATAAAATACTGGCTACCAAATTTTTTATGGGTATGAAAGGGTAAGATGTAGGTAATTTTTTTTTATCAACAAAAAAATGATCTACACTTAAAACATAATTCATTTTAGGTTCTGGCTGGTTCAAATTTTCTCTTTACACACATAAAAAAAAGTACAAAACCAACCTTTTTCAGTTTGCCTCCCTCATGGCCTTCCCCAATCCTTTATTAATTCTTCATCTTTCTTCTTCTCCATTTATCCTACCTTCTTGGATGGTGCTGGGTGATAGTCAATAATGGGATAGTGGAGTGTTAGTTGGATGATTGGGACCATCCTAACCATTCATCCACTTTCTACTTTCTAAAAAGGTATCATCACCCCTTTTAATTTTAATTTTAATATCCTTTTCTTTAAAAATGTGTTGTTTTGAAAATATAACTTTTAGTTTTTTTAGATATAGTTTTTAAATAGACCATCTAATAAATCTTAATTATCAAATTAGCATTGAGGACAATTAGATTTTCATTTTAGCTTTACCACAAAAAGATAACTATCTATTTAAAGGTATTCATATAAAGATATTCATATTTTATATAAAATATTTCCATATTGTTAAAATATTTATAAATATAAATAGATATATATTTTTTGATAAATATATTCTTATTATATTATATTTTCATATAAATAGAAATTTATATTTAGTATATATATATATATATATATATATATATATATATATTGTTAAATAATATATAAATATAAATAGATATATATTTTTTGATAAATATATTCTTATTATATTATATTTTCATATAAACAAAAATTTATATTTAGTAGTAGTAGTGTGTATGTGTGTGTGTGTGTGTGTGTGTGTGTGTGTGTGTGTGTGTGTGTGTGTGTGTGTGTGTGTGTGTGTGTGTGTGTGTGTGTGTGTGTGTGTGTGTGATCCCTTTTTAGTGAATAATGGAATAAAGGTATACCATTACCCAAGACATCTACATGGATTAAACCAAAATAACCAATCATAAGAAGGCCCATTCATCTTGCTATGCTTAAGTCAAGTTGGTGTGGGTCTGAGTCACTAAGTCCGTAACCAACTTCCCAAATAATACTGATAAACAATAATTGAGTCTCAAATATAATTAAATCATAATTTTTTTATCCAAATAATATACCAACATTATACTCATGACAATCATCTCACATCCATCCATAAGTCTATTAAACAAAACTAACATAGCCAAGGCTCATACAAGGGCTAAAATATAGTACACACATCAACAACAGATCAAAATCATAACCTAATAAGATCATAAAACATAAATGGTAATGAATAGATGAAAGATATTATCACATCTAATGCATCATAAATTACATGTATGCCATGGTTGGTAAATGAGTAATGGTTTATTGGTAGGGTATCACTGACAAGTGGCCTAAAACCTGGCATAGAAAAATGGGATCTGACATCCTTCCCTCCTAAAACTAGTCATAGCCCTGATGAATCTTATTCAAATAGAGTTTATTATCATAAAAACATAGTATCCATCATCATATCATGTAAATAAATGCAAATTTTACCTGAAGAACTCATCCTAGTTCTCTCATTTAATGATTTTATTTTAGAGTATGGATCCCACAAGACCCTACTCAATGACATTTTCTATTATGCAAATAAGTTTTGAAAATATCACTTATGCTAATTGGTTTTAACATTACCACCCTAGGGTTTAGAATAGCAAGAAAACTCAAAAAAGTTATTACTAACTTTTAAAATATAGATGAGATCATCACAAAAGTCAAAACAACTAAGCAAGAAGAGTTCCACAAAACTTTCCAGCCCCTCTGCACATCTCTCCATCCTAGAGAGTGTATTCTCATACTAGAGAAAAGTATTATGGTCACCTGGTAAAGATGATGTGTATATGTTAATAATATCACTACTCTATGTAGCTTTATATAAGTATAACATGTCAATACTATCATTACTCAATTGGAGCTCCTAATAAGTATGATGACAAATAGGAATGGTAAATATAAGTATACAAAAATTAGGGAATACTCATCCATATGGAATCTTTATCCATCATATACATGTGTATGGCCATACAACTAAATTTGATAAGTTTTACCTATCAAATCATGGATTTGACAAGTTTTTGTATGGATCCAACTCAGTACCAACAATCTGAGTTAATGTGAGGCTAAGTAGGATACCATCCTATTACTTAGAACTCACATTCCCAATTCACCACTCTTCTCTAAAGTTTCCATGACCTAATGATCTCAAAATGTACACAATGTTTTCAAAGAATCACAATTTTATGCTATCAAATCATTGAGAGAAAAAATATATGCTAAATGACTCTAGATGTATCATCATACATACAAAAGAGATCATTCAATCAATCCGTAATTGTATTAAGTTACTACTAGTTAGGCATACTAGTATCATATTTCACAGCTTAACTAATAGTTTTATGTTCATATTTATGAGCAAATAATGTTAAATTAACATATCATGCATAAGTCAAGGATCACATCATCCTTTCAATCTTATAAGGGAACAAATAAAATAATTTTTCCCTACTTGCTTAGTTATAATTGTAACAAGTTAAAAGTTTATATCAACCCCTAGATAAACAAGATGTTCTACATTTCATATACCCTATTTGCTTCTGGTGAAAGGTATATAAAATATCTATTCTAACCAATATGTATTAATCAAAAGATAATAATATCAATCTAATCAAGAGGTATAATATCATTCTAATTATAATCAACTCTTTTATCTAGAATTAATATATAATTTAAGGTTCACCTCTCTAAATGGTCTAAAATTGTAAGTTGGATAAATTAGTGACTCTAAAGAGTCACAAGTTAAAATTAGATATATATCATCTCAAAACTCCTACATACCCTCACAAGGTAAAAGAAAACACCATAACTCAATGTTACCAAAACACTACCTATTTACCAAATCTATAAGTATAGTATCACAATCTATCTCCATAACTAGAAGAGAAATATAATACTAATAAATGATAAGTATAATATAATACTATGTACAAATAATATAATTAGCTTCCCCAGAACATAGTTACCGAACTTCAAGTATTTATGGCAATCTCAAGTGTCATCTTGATGGGTAGTACTATTGTGGAGAAGGATAGCATCATTTGAGCATTTTTACATACCAACCATTAACCAATTATTACCCATAGTAATATTATTAGGGAATGTCCCTCCCTTCATGGATGAGTTAGATAGTGATGGCATAGAAATCTAAAAAGACATGCATGTACTCGTGTGATGTATGATTCCAACCCAAACATGTATTGTATCATAGAAATCCATTCTATTACAAGATATCACACTAACATATGAATCATACTCATGAAATTATAATGTCTCACTAAACATACTTTAGGCTAAAGTTTTACAAATAATAAATGATAATGATCTATATCAATCAAATTTATACACACCACTTGATTAGATTGCCTTCTTCTGTCATTGTGAGACTAGTAAGCCAATGAAGTCCATCTCATTCCTCACTCTAAATCAACAATGCAAGTTGGTCAAATACAATTCAACCACAAGATTTATTTAATTTACATCCTATTGGGGTTAGTTTATTATTCTTTCACTCATTCCCTAAGTTTTCATACATATATGTGATGTCACCTACATACACAAAATTAAGGCCAAATGATAAACATAGGAGCATACATGTATTCCATAAAATGTATGAATGAATATTACATTATTTTCTATCCCATAATAGAAATCATGACTATAGTTTTACCACCTAGATAACCTCAAAATTTTGAGCCAAAACTCTGATAACACATGAAATAACCCTTGAAGTTGTACTTAGAATAATGTAGAAAAAAATTCAAACTACACATTGAATATTCATTAAACCACAATTATACTATATAACTTTAGCCAATAATATAATCAACAACCTCAAGCATAAATAGTTCCATAATTATAATATGGAATGCAATATAATATATTATAATTGAAAGGAAATTATATATAATGGAATTTATATAGCATATAGGAATCCCTCTGATTAAGTACCATAAAAACATACTAGATTTATTTTGTATAGTTAAGTCAAAAATACATTCTTACTTTCATTTTTTAATTCAAAAAGTGTGAATCATCATCACTCACTGTGTCAGTGTTTACATGTAACACAAAAACAAACCTTATAATAAGGTACACCACTAAAATTCACTATCTCACTAGTGACATTAACATAATCCACAATTTACATGCTAAATACTGTTCAACCAGTCACACAGATTGCTATGAAATAAATTCAACCCCAACTTAGCCTAAGGATCTAGAACCAATTCCCCCACCATAATTTGGGAATCCTACATATTCATTCCTTGAAATCAGGGTTTGATGTAGTTCTCCTTTAATTTGTGATGGTCACCTCCATGAGATGTCATTCCCAAAGGGGTTGGCACTCTAAACCAAATAGGGAAAAAACTACTCATGACATAGATGAGATTCTAAATCTCTAGTCTAAAATCCCATATCTAAATGACAAAATCAAGTATAACACCTAATTAATCCAAGATTATGTGCTTACCCAAGCATCCTCACATTAAAAAACTAGATAATAACAATGATGAAGGAATCTACATTCCTTGATCCATAGAAAATCACCTCAACAATCTTTCATGATTATCAATACATGGATAAAACACCAACATTCACACTATTGATAAGTTCCAAATAACAATACCTCATGATATCCCATAATATCATAGACTAGAGTTATAAGGTATAACTACTGATTTTCTCCTGAATAGGAATACTAATTATTCATAAATACATAGAAGCATATGCTTTTTATCACGCAAGAACATAGAAAAAATCAAGTCATACAAATACATAATATTCAAACCTAACATTAATTTATACTCTTAAGATTGTATGCATGTATATGGGTTGTCCTACTAACTATGACAAAACATAATGCTCAAGTAACCAACACAAATATTTAATCAGTCAATGTAGGTGAGAGTATAAATATTCAACTGTAGTATGTACCATCTAGGAATATACATGTAAGTTGAAATCTTCTATGATAGACCATACTATCATAGCTCATTATGCATGAGAACCCTACTCAAACATGAGTAAATAAACTTGTACTTATAATTATAAAAAAATTAATTATAGTATTATACCATTCAGGTATATCCTCAATAACAACTGATGAAAACATAATCCCTAGACACTCCTCATTATGTGTTATGTTATTCTATAGTTGTCTCATCACTTGCACATATTCTCATGAAATATAATGTATAGAATATTTCATTATTACAAGATACTACAAACTTGATCCTACCAAATTTTACATGATATAATAATCAAGACTTAGATACTATGGATGCTCAAAACCATTAGATGATTAATATTTCATTTTAAATCTTCTATGGTTCTAGGTTTATGTAAATGTGTCATGGGGCCTACTCTCAGATCTTGGAGACTTGAAACACATAAATTTATTTAAATATGAAAGGATCCATGTAAATCACTAATTCCACTTATCAAATTGTTAGATATTAGGGACTTTATAGGACTTAAAATCTTTTAAAAAGGCATAAAGGGCTATGAGTAATGTAATATAGCCACATGTCATGTTCTCAAGTAAAATAAGACAAATCCTAACATGTGATTACTTTTTAAGTCTCTTTCAATAATATTATGGTCATATAAAACATAGGAAACACTAGGATGAAATAGATTAGTTCGATTAGTCCCAATGAATCACATAAATTATAAAAACCCAAGTCTTAAAATAAATCAAAATGATTGTTTAAGCTTTGATTTTCAAATTTTGAATCCTTATAACTTTAGACTTTAAATAAACCTTATATTTATCAAAACTAATATGAGTGTCAACTAAATTATAGGTCTATTAGAACCCTCAATAAATATATTCAATCAATATTGGATCCTCATTTTAAATTCAAATTTGGTGTGTGTGTTTAAGACACAACAAATAGTGACTCAATGGGGAAAATACTCCCAAGTATTTAAGAACCCACAATATTAGTAATGCAACATAATAAAACTTCATCCATACCAAGATTATAATAAATAAAACATATATTAAAAAAGACTCTTACTTCCTCATGCAACATAGTGACCCTTTTCATTCCTTGGATTTGAGTGTGTGATCTTGTGAAATTACATTTTCCCTTGTTATAAAAGTTTTGACAAAGTCCTAGATAGACACTGTAGGTTTCATTTTGATCTTTAAATTTTGTAAACTATATTAATGAGGAAAGTTTTGTCATTTTTCTAATATCAGATAGGTATCCATAACCCTGACATAGATCCTTCTGATTCTACTCAAAGACTTTCTCTACTACTAGATAATCATCCATAGTCTTGGTAGAGATTAATTGAATCACCCTTTCCTATTAGTTGTAATGATAATACATATAATATCAGTGTGTATCCATTTCCATGTTTGTTATCTCCCATCCAAGTTTTAGAATGTAATAGTGCATTTAATCTTTAGAAATGGAATGTATTTATAAAATTTACATGATTATATCAGATTAAATCCCATAGGTCTAATAAACTCATTTAACCAAATCATAGCCTAATTTAGTCAAAACACATACCTCAACCCCAAGAGCTCTAATACTATCAAATTAAATTCTTATCAGGACCAATTATACATCTTTGTGAATCATATCCTTATTTTTTTCAATTTTTTTTGTAATCTCAATGTGGTAAATAAGTAAGTTTACTTTGTAGTTTTAGAAAATTAATATATAGAGCATAAAAACTAATCTAATGAAATCATAACAACCAATCCAATAAAATCAAATGTAGAAAGTAGGAAAAAATAATCCTAGAAAGCATAAACAATTTATAAAATAGAAAATTTATTATATAAATCATGAAGCCTATGTTTCTATTCAAATTTTGCTTTCAAATTCAAAGGAGAGAAAATGAGAAACTTAAGAAGGAATGGTCAAGGCTTGATGTGTACTTGGATATAGTCTGCGCACCGTAATCCAGACGCTGTGAGTACTCCTCTTTGGCTATGGAGGAATGACACCTACAAAGAAAAGAAGCTTGGACAAAAGAAGGTGTTAAATGGACAGATGGTGGGTTGCCAAGTGAAAGCTTGATCCCAGAAGTATGAAAACTTCCTTAAGGGATATAAACCCACTAATCAATAAAAAGAAGTGTCTGATAAACAACAGAATGATAAAGAATTGAAATGATAAAAGATGGAATGAAAAAGGGAAGCAAAGGCTTACTTGAAAGAAGCTGTCGAACTGGTCACAGTCGCCGGCATCGGTTGGTCAAGGTGCCGATGTCAGTTAATTTGTCGATGTCAGTTGGGGTAGTAACTAGCGTCGGTATAGGCAAAGGTCTTTGGATGAGGTTTGGTTAGGTCTGTGGTCCGTGGATAGGGTCTGGTCAGGGTCTGGGTTTATTTGAGTGGTCTTGAGATGAAGTTTTGGGCTTGGTTGAATGGTCTGGGGTCTGGGTCTGAGAGTCTGATTGAATGGACAGAGTGTATGGTCTGACAGAGGACAGAGGCAATAGGGAGATGGAGAAGTAAAGATTCAGGTCTGGCTTGGTTAACAGTCTGGTTTGGGGAGAGGGGATGCTGAATCTAATTCATAATACTTAGAAGTAAATGACTAGAAAACAAAAAGAAAACACAGACAATATACTTACCTGTGCCTTGTTAAAGGTGTGCTACTGATGATTCCCATACCCTCTGTTGATGTAGCCTGTGTGAGAACCTATTGCTGATAGAGAACCCTGCAGCTGTTATTGCACCTAAGGGAGAGAGTGAGAGGCTTGACTGAGAGATTTCATAGATTGATGGATGGTCGAAGACTGAAGATTAAAGGATTCATGATTTGCTTCCCGAGATTAGCTGATTTCTGATTGGAATCATCAAAGGGTCAAAAAAGTTGGTTAAGTATAACGGTCTTAGGTGAGTCATAAGATGGGAATTAGTCCAAGGTGAGGTGTCATGGGTAATGTGTCCAAGGAGGGGGGTTAATTCAAAATAAGTTAATTATTTTAAATTAGTAATTGTTAGGAATGGGTTAGGAATGGACTAAGGGGGAAGGTGACCAAGGGTTAAACACTATTTAGGTGTCTACATTTGCCCCTTTTTGTCTTTTTGGTTGCTCTAAATGAACTGCAAGACAAAAACAGGAGTCAGTTGCCCCAGGTGTAGGATAAGGTTGATTTCGTTTTGTTGGTTATTCAAGCGAGGGTTGGTTGCCTTGATTATGGATGAGGTATCCCCCCTCAAAGCAGGAGTCGAGAGAAGGGAACCTGGTATTGGGTGCTGATTTGACAGAGAGTGGATGAAAAGGGTGAAGCTAGAGTGAGTTCACTGCAAAAGTTGTGATTTCACGTACACCACTTCACGAGGATGGTTAGGTCAAATTATCGCAGGTCGAGGGTCAAGGAGTGCCAAAATTGAAATAATCGGTCCCCAGCATTTAGTCATCTACTGATTGGGTTATTCAATCTAAGCTGAAGCTCCAATG
The DNA here is from genome assembly GCA_037957365.1 of Torreya grandis. Taxonomy (NCBI): domain Eukaryota; kingdom Viridiplantae; phylum Streptophyta; class Pinopsida; order Cupressales; family Taxaceae; genus Torreya; species Torreya grandis. Next base: position 2,429,704 of record JARHVA010000464.1, on the reverse strand, counting down.
GTCATCGTGTTCTAGGTATCCCAGGCTTAGGAAGTGCTCCCAAAAACATGAAAAAGTCACAAGTAGTGCAGATCAACTGGCTTGCGATCCTATACTTGTGAAGGTTAAAAGTGTGCGCACAATTTTGCTAACCAATCATGAGGTAGCAAACATACAAAAACAACCAAGGCAAAAATTGCTTTTGGAAGTAGTCACGGTTAGAGGAGATGGTCATGATCTCCAATGTCTGGTGGTCGATGGATAGAGGCAAAAGTGAGCTCAAGTGTGCCCCAGGAGGCCAAAATGATGTCTACTATGAGAGCTGGCTGTGTTGGGCATGATTTTGGTCATTTGAAGAGGGATGAAGTTTTAAGGCCATCGACGTCGATTATAGAACTGATGTCAGTGGCCAACAGAGGCCGACATCGACAGAAATCAGTCGACGTCGGTGGCCTAGGGCATGATTCTACCGACGTCAACGGTCTACCAAATCTGACAAAACCAAATGGGTAGCCCACCAAAAGTCATTTGTGACATTTGACCAAGAGAAACAAGAGCTCTAGAGTGGATTTAGTGAAAGTGACCCAGAGCTGACTGAGGAGCGGTGCGAGGTGGCAGATAGGCATTCATGGAGAGAAGAAGTGAGTTGGAGAGTGATTGGAGGCTACAGAAGCATTTATGGGCCTGGTGAAGTGTGAGAGCAGAGAAACACAATGGAGATGGCAGAGGGGAGTAGAGGACTCATGAGAGGTCCACCACTAGTGGCACCCATTGTGCCACCATGCTGACGATGTTGTGATGAGGTAGGAGGGTCTCTGAACCCTACTTGATTCATTTTTGTCTTGAATTTAGTTTTTGAAATTTGTGTTGTTTTTAGGCAAAAATTGAGGGGGAGGGTAGCTAAAAAGGTGGGTAAAGGGTCTAGGATAGGTTAGGAGTGATTTAGGAGGGTTTAGGAGGGTGTGGGGGGTTTAGAGGGGAAGCCCTAATTTTTAGGGCTCACCCCGTTTGGCCCTAGGGCCAAACCAGTCACCGACGTCGGCAATTCCACCAGCGTCGGTCGACCAGTGACCGGTGTCGGTCACTAACCTACCAACATCGGTCACTAAGTGACTGACATCGGTTAGGTGAGTGCCGTCGCTAGCACGCTAACTGATGTCGGTGGCTGCCTAGTCAGAAAGAGTGGTGAAAAATGGTCAAGTCGAAAGGTCAAAGCTATGCCAAGGGATTCTCGGGTGTCGTGTTAGGCATAGATGGTCAGAATGGTTGTTAAAATAGGAAGATTAGGAATAGTTTTAAAATGAGATTGTCTGTGGATGGATGCAGGTGAGGTAAACTCTTATGTTGTGGGATCGTCTCCTGACCTTGCTGACGCGGATGCGCGGAGGCGTGACAGTTGAGGAGTGGGTGCAGATGAGCGTAGTGGGGCTAGGCAGTCTAAGACGCTACTGTAAAGTGGTGAGGGATGTGAGCCTCATGGTGGCATTGATCGAGCGGTGGGACCATGCCACCAACACCTTCCACTTGCCTACGGGCGAGATGACGGTAACAGTCGAGGACATGTATCAAAATTTGTGGCTACCGGTACACAGAGCTGACATTTATGCATGCTCGAGAGAGGTGCATGATATCCACATGGTCACACTATTTAGGGAGCACGTCACGGAGATGAGCTACCATTCAACCAATTTTGCCTACGAGCCTTTGTACATGGCGGATGAGGGCACACATCGACTGGTTGTTCTGATGATGATCGGCATCACAGTCTATGCATTGCTAGATGTGGAGGGAGGTAGGTTTCTAGTGGCCATGACCAGGGTTTTGATGGACATTCTGGAGTAGCAGACAATGTTCACCTGGGTGCCCATCTTTTTGCCCCAGGTATACAGAGAGCTATGGGGCATCAATTGGTGGTGACGGTATAGTCTGTGTATAGGCCACCTTCTGCACTGTTGGGCATATGAGCATATTGTGGTTACCCGACCTCTCGGCCTCCCAGTGGTGATCTAGGCTGATTTTAGGGTCAGATTCAGGTGATGGCACGAGATGATGGCACAGACGCAGGTGGATGGAGTGGTCAAGGATATTGATCACTACCGAGGGGTATTGGAGGCCCTGATTCCAGTAGATATCATCTGGAAACCATACTTGGTCTATCCAACGTTCAGAGACTAGGGTGAGCAGATGGTTGGGACTCAGAGCATGCAATGGGTTAGAGGTAGGTGAGCTGGTGAGATCAAGAGGATCCCAGTAGAGAGATTGCAGTGCCAGTACAGGCTGCTACAGGATGTACCTCCCGCATTCCCATAGTATAGGCTCGATGACATAGAGGCACCACTCCCACTGCCAGAGGAGACAGAGGAGCCAAATTTTGAGGAGTTGCCAGCAGGACCTGGGATAACCGACCTAGGGTGTACAGAGGCCTACACAGCATGGTGGTCAGGGCAGTACAACATACAGGTGGGTCCCCAGCCAGATCTGTATGCTATCACGAGGGAGTGGGATACAGCCTGCGAGGAGAGGGACATTGCACGGCAGGAGAGAGACGCGGCTCAGGCCTAGGTCACAATTTTACAGGGACAACTAGCAGGGGTTACAAGGCAGCTGGCAGAGATGACAGGTCAGGTGGTAGCATTGACAGGGTAGGTCACTCTGTTACAGGGATAGCTAGCTGCAGCCCAGGTACAGGTAGTGGCAGGTTAGAGCTTTAGAGGGTAGGGCCCATTGTAGTAGCCATCTTAGTAGCTAGCATTTTCATATGGGGCAGGACCATCAGTATCTGTGCATCTAGGTCAGCCATAGGGGTCAGGATAGGGCACAACAACAGGGCAGATGGGTCCACCGCAGACTGTATCCCTAGTTAGATATAGTGATGCACTGGATGAGATCGCTTATTATGAGAGGGCCATCAGGGGGTTCCCTCAGATACAGCAATACTCGGAGATGCGGGTAGAGTAGAGCCGATAGAGGTCTATGTCGTGAGCGATGACTTCTAGGTCTTGCAGATGGCATAGATCAAAGGGGGGAGAAGATACAGCATCTTCCCAGCCACCGCCACCACCACCACAGCCACAGCCTTGAGGGCAGACCTAGAGATTCATTTTTGATGGATATACCAGCCTACGAGCCGTTGATGCGAGATGTATGAGAGAGAGACAGAGGCACAAATTGTGCGATTGTATAAAAGATTTTGATATATATATATATATATATATATATATATATATATATATATATATATATATATATGATGATAGTTTTGGATCATTGATGTGTTATGGATATTTAATGTTTAATGTATTCAGCATTTTTGATTATGATGATGATGCATGTTTTGATATTATGTTTATGATTATAATGTTATGATGATTAAATGTGATGATGACAATGTTATGGTAAATGATTATAATGATGATGTTTAATATAATGATGCATTATGATAATGTTAATAATGAGAATGGTCATGACTTTTAAATTAGATGATGATGCATACGGATTATGTGATAGTAATATTTTATGTTATGACGTGCGGATTATATGATGTGAATACTTAATTGTGTGATGGGGATAATGTGTTTGTGATTAATGATTATGATGTAAATGATGAAAATGATTATGCTAGAGGTTAGGAAAATATGTGATTGATTGTGATGTGATTGGCAGGTGACGAGAGAAGGAGATGGAAGAAAGTGACGAAAAGAATGGCCGAGCTAACCTCAGAAGACCCCATGTCAACTGAGTGCTACCTACATAGCCCATGTCGTTAGGGCCTCAGGCCAATGTAGTTCTCCCAAGAAGGGAGGAAAAAGATCGAAGTGGTTGATGTTGGTCATGATAAGGATATAACATTTCCCATATGTCTGAGGGTACATGCTTGAAATGACAAGGAGGAGATGATGCTATAACAATTTCCAAATGGTGTAAGCTGTAACATTGGTCGAGGTTTTTCATCCCTAGAAACTATCCATATTCGTGATGGATGTTTGCTAAAAATGAATTGCAGGTCAATTTATGTTTTAGCAAGTAATGGTTTATGCTTGACATAAATTGGGTGGTTGATAGTTTCCATGTGTATTGATGTCTATGGAAACCAGAATGATTAGGCTATGTGAGTGGTTTGAAAAGAGTCGGATTGAGTTGTTTTGACAAATGATGTGGTTGAATGTGACCAAAGTGTAGGTAGAAAGAAAAAGGCATAAGCACCCTTTTATTGACAAGGACCAAAAAGGCAACATAGACAGGGGTTGTTAGAACCAAGAGCCCTATTTATGCGTTGCATCATTGACCATAGTTATGATAGAGTGGTAATCGAATCACTTTGACATTAAAGTGAGCTTGAAGTCCCTTGAGTAGGTTATATGATAGGAGGAAAAAGGTAACCCATTTAGAGTATGGAGAACTTTGTCCCTTTTTATAGGAGACCTTGAGACAACTATAAGTCAAGTCCATGACCCAGTTGTTTTTTTTTTTTTTTTTTTTTTTAGAGCGGACTGATCAATGCGGGAAGTCCACATAAAAGATGTCATTTGTTTGGTGGTCACTTGTGAAGCTGATCGATGCAGGAAGCTTCTAAGAAAGTGTTGTTTGTAGCAAGATTTAGTCATAGCCATCCTTCGAGGGAATGGTCTATACTTTGCTTTATAGATTTAAGGGCTTTTGAATAGCTGTCCTTCGAGGGAGCAGTCTATTAGATACAACAATGATAGTGCAGCTATCCTTCGAGGGAGCAGTCTACTTTTTGATTTGGTTTTGTGACCTTCGATATTTTGACATCTTGATTTAGTTTTGACAGAATATTGAGTCATGGACAAGACTTATAGAAGGTCAAAGTCTCCCTTTTATTTGGACAAAGCATCCATACATTATAAAAGGGTTGTAGAGGATTTTGTTAAGGGAAAAAGGGTGAAATGGATTGAGGATTAAAAGGATAAGGATTGCTCAAGGGACGAGCTCAAGTGAAATGTCAAGGGGATGAGTACTCAACTAATAGTAGAATGGTCATAGATGTAAAGCATTAAGGGGCTCAAGTTCTGGTCGGCCTTCAAGAGAAGACAGACAATAAGTCCCTGATCCATACTTGTGCATGATAATATAAGGTTCGAGCCAATTAGGAGAAAATTTGCGTCATTTACTCCATTCCATATTGGTCACATGTTGGTTCTCTTTGAGGATGAGGTCTCTGATATTGAAATCTCGTTCCCTCAGAGTTTTATTATAGGCACGTTTGATGCGATTTTGATAGACATGGAGATGATTGAAGGAAGCAAGACGACGTTCGTCGAGTAACTCAAGTTGAGCTAATCGATCTTGACGCAAGTCATCATTAGAAAGAATGTCATTTAGTGAAATGCGAAGAGACGGGATCTTTACTTTGAGAGGTAAGATAGCCTCTGTTCCATACACTAGAGAGAAAGGGGTAGCACCCGTAGAGGTTTGGATGCTAGTGCAGTAGGCCCACAAAGCGAAGGGTATTTGAACGTGCCAATCCCTTCCAGTGTCATTGACCACCTTCATGAGAATTTTAGTTAAGATTTTATTAGAAGCCTTGGCCTACCCATTTGCTTGTGGGTAGTAAGGTGAAGAAAAGCTGAGTTTGATGCCAAATGAGTTGCAGAGTTTTTGGACAGTCTTGTTTTTAAAGGACTTGCCATTGTCGGTGATGATTTTGTGAGGGACACTGAAATGACAGATGATGTGGGTGTTGATGAAGTCGACAATCTTGTCAACTTTTGTGGAGACGAGAGGGATAGCTTCCACCCATTTAGTGAAATACTCGGTGGCAGTGATGATGGATTGATGATGAAGAGATGAATGAGGATTAATCTCGTCGATGAGATCTAAGCCCCATTGTGAAAAAGGCCAGTAATCCTGAGTGACTTGTAAGGCGTGACTAGGGAGATGAAGCAAGTTAGCATGCTGCTGACACTTGATGCAATGCCAAACATAATTGCTAAATTCTTGATGAAGAGTGGGCCAATAATAACCCAGGTGAAGGATACGCTTGGCAACTGAGTTACCACTGAAGTGTCTGCCACAAATCCCGTCATGGACTTGTTTAACAGCATGAGAAGCTTCAGTGGAGTTTAAACAGTGAAGAAGAAGGCCGTCAAAACCTTTTTTATAGAGAAGGCCCCCTAGCATGGTATAACGAGCGGTGTGCTTGATGAAAGCCCACCGCGCATTGCTAGAGAGATTGGGAGGAATGAGCCAAGTAGTCCTCAAGTTGTTTATACCATACATCTTGTGAACTAGAGTTTATGGTGTGGACGAGATTGATATCAATGGAAATGTATGAAGGCAATGGCACACGATGTACCATGACATAAATTCTTGATGAGGATGATGAAGAAGAAGGAATATGCAAGGCGAGGGAAGCCATAGTGTTAGCAAACTTATTCGTTGATCGAGGAATAGTCTACAATAAGTGATGGTTGAAAGATGCTAGAAGAGTGTCAACACGGTGCTTATACCTTTGTAAAATTTCATTTTTACAAAGATATGAACCATTGATTTGATTGACGACAAGTTGTGAGTCACCGAAGATGTTAATGGTCTTGATGTTTAAAGAAAGGGCAGTTTGAAGTCCCAAAATTAAGGCTTCGTATTCGGCCATATTATTGGTACATTCAAAGTCGAGTTTAAAAGACAAGGGCATGGGTTCACCTTCATGTGGAATGAGGATAACCCCCGCACCCCCACCGAGTTGACATTTAGAGCCATCGAAGAACATCGTCATTTGGTAGAATGTGTCATCAGTGGAGAGAGTGGTGATAGATTCATCGAGAAACTCGCACTGAGAAGGTTGATTGTCAGGAAGAGGGGCATCTGCTAGTTGGTCAGCGATTGTTTGCCCTTTTATAATTTTTTGCTGGACAAATTCTAAGTCAAATTCAGCAAGAAGCATGAGCTAATGAGCCATACGCTGGTTTTGATATGGTTTAGAATGCATGTATTTGAGTGGATCAGTGTGTGTGATGACAAAAGTTTTGTGATTGAGAAGATAGTGATGGAGCTTGGTAGTGGCAAAGACTAATGCCAAACAAAGTTTTTCGGTATGAGTATACTGAGTTTCATAGTTGACAAGTGTTCGGCTTATGTAATAGACCGCTTGCTCATAGTGTTGCTCGTCTCGATGCACGATCATGGCACCTAATGATTGATTAGTTGTTGAGATATAGAGGTAGAAGGGTTGGTCATCTTTTGGTGGAATAAGGACTGGTGGAGAGACCAAATAGCGTTTGAGGGCATTAAAAGCCTCTTGGCAATCTTTATCCCATTTAAAGGAGATGTCCTTCTTGAGGAGGTGATGAAAGGGTTGGCAACGGTCAGAAAGCTACGAAATGAAGCGGCGGATGGATTGGAGCTTTCCTTGTAGGCTGCGAAGTTGCTTGAGATTAGTTGGAGGTGGCATTTCGAGGATAGCAAGGATTTTGGTAGGATCTATCTCGATGCCACGAAAAGAGACAATGAATCCCAAGAGCTTTCCTGAGAGGACCCCAAAGACACATTTCTTGGGGTTAAGATGGACCTGGTACTGAAGAAGGCGAGAGAAGATGATTTTGAGGATAGTCAAATGGTTGCGATGAAGCTTAGACTTGCCAAGCAGGTCATCGACATAGTCCTCCATGATTTTATGGAGGAGATCGTGAAAGATGTAAGTCATGGCACGTTGATATGTGGTGCCTGTAATTTTCAAACCAAAAGGCATGACTTGATAGCAGAAAGTTCCCCATGGTGTAATGAAGGTGGTTTTGTGCTGATCTTCTGGTGCAATCAGGATTTGGTTGTATCCTGAAAATCCATCCATGAGTGATAACATCTCATGGCCAGCCATAAGATCAACAAGTTGGTCAATGTTTGGAAGAGGAAAGTCATCCTTGGGACAAGCTAGGTTAAGGTCACGATAGTCTGTGCAGATTTGGATCCCCCCAGTCACCTTGGTGATAGGAACGATGTTAGAGACCCACTGCAGATAATCGATGGGTTAGATAAAGGAGACAGAAAGAAGGTGTTGAAGCTCTTCTTTGACAAGAAGTGCAACACGAGGATGCATTTTGCAAAGCTTTTGCCTAACAGGCTTAGCCTCTGGGTTTGTGATAATGTTATGAGTGGCAATGTTAAGGTTGATGCCAGGCATGTCAGCGTAGGTCTAGGCAAAGGCTTTGTGATTGTCTGAGAGAAATGTGGTATAGTCGATCTGCTCTTGGGTGTCTAAAGATTGACCAATTTTTAAGACTTGAGGAACATCAGAAGATGAAAGGTTAATGTCGATGGTTGATTCATTTAACATAACCTGTGTTTCAGAAGGGAGGGAGTGCTAAATGAAAGAATCATCAGCACCCATATAGGTAAGAATGGCATCATCGTCTATGCAGTGGACTGTGTTGATGGTTGCCGATTCATCATCTATCATGCTAGGATAAATGAGAGGGAGAGACTTGGGAACCCCGTTGAGCTGATAGGTTAGGGGTTCCAAGCGGATGGTGTTTATACAAAAAAAAACTAGGAGGGATGGAAACCACCGACTCCGTAGGTGAGGATGGAAGAATAGGCGAGTCTAGAAGAAATTGGTCGATGGTTGGTTCGGGGCAAAGGTTTATGGAAGCCTCAGTGGGTTCTTGGAAACCTAGTCCATACCGTTTCTTGGCATTATCGTCATTAGGTGGTTCGATAGGCTGATGGGAGCCTTGTTCGTAATGCCCAAAGCTGAAACCCTTCCATGCACACCTATAAAGGTAGGTATGTGCAAAGGTGGGGTTGCCAAGAAATGAGAAATCGGATGTGAATATTTGAGGTGAAGAGGAGGGATTTGATTCAGTAGGAGCTTGATCCAGCCCCCCATAGACAAGATTGGTTCGAAAGCTAGGAGGACCATAAGGAATGACCATTTTGATCCGACAGTCATAGCTTGGGTTTTGATGAAGCTGTCCATACTCTTGAGGAGTCTGGAACATGTCTAGGGTAAGTAGGCAATAATCCCCCAATGAAAGTCTTTGGAAGATATCGTCCATGGGGTCCTTGGTTGTTAATTGAGAAGATGATGTGGTGGCAACCGCTGTTTGTGTACTAGTTGATGCTTCTGCGGATGGAGATGATGTTTGGGTTGATGCCTTGAGTGGGATAAGAACGTCATTGGGGTGATAGGTCATGTTACAAGTCTTAAAAGGGGATGGGTCAGCAGGAATGACATGGACTTATTTGTCGTGTTCAAATTTGACACAACGGTGAAGTGTTGAAGGGACGCAAGCCATGGCATGAATCCAGGGTCGCCCTAATAGCATGTTATATTAGAACTCTCCCTCAATGATGTAGAAGAGCTCTAGGATTATGTGTGGACCAATGTGGATATGGAGGACAACAGTGCCAATAGTGTTAGCGGTGGTGTCATTAAAGGATCTAAGGATTGTGTTGGTTTTCGATATGCAATTCTTGAGAAGAGCCAATTGATCAAAGGCATGGGAGGAAATGATATTAATGCTAGCACCCCCATCAATCATAACTCATTTAATACGGGTTAGATCAACGTAGGCTATGATGAAAAGATCAGCGTCCTGATCTTCCATGGTAGAGGTAGGAATCTCAGAATCACTGAAAGTGATGGAGGTGATGGGGGATAAAGAATGGACTAAGGTAGCTAGTGGTTGAGGGTCTTCAGGTTGGACTTCTACTGCCTATAGGGCTTTGATTAGAGCCTGGCAATGTTGGGGGGAGCTTTGGATAAGGTCATATAGGGTCATCTTCACAGGCGTTTGGTAAAGTTATTTTATCATAGATTCTGTGATTGCCTCTGAAGAAGGGGGTTGGGATGCACCTAAGATGGAAATCTTGGGTTTCGGTGGTTGGGGTGCCTAGATAAAAGGATAGGTCCAAGGAATAGCAGCTTTTTCTTTTGCCTTGTCCTTTTGTGACCTAGTGGTTATATGAATAGCATTGATTTCAAAGATAGTAGGTGAAGAAGGGGTTATGGCCTGTTGGTGAGATGTTGATGTGGTTGAAGAGGTTAGATGGGAAGGTGTCGAGGGTTGGTCAAGAGTGTCCTCAAGGAGAAGAGTGTCTTTCTCCATATAGCGGTGAATGACTACCTTGAGGGCACAAAAAGTCTCGGTATCGTGTCCTGGTGTACGATGGTATAAACAAATCTTCGTATCATCGAACCAAGACGGTTTTGACTGAGGGGTTGGAATGGTTTGATAAAAGGAAGGGTAATGCTAGAAGTCTGCAAAAGTTGGCATAATATCAAAGCATATGAACCTACTAAGGGGTCCATGCTTGTTGATGCATGACACGCTGGTGACTTTTGCTTAGGAGATGTTGAAGAAGGTTTTTGTACCACCTTTTGGGTTGGTGGTGCGGTGATAGGTGAAGACAGCACTTTCTTTGTGAGAGGTGCCAAATTTTTGAGAGGGGATTGACTTGTGGTTGGCAAAGGAAGTAATGGAGGTAATTTGTTTTGGTTAAGGGTCAGAGTGGGAAGCACGCTGATTAGGGTAGAAGGATGCGGACCTAAAATGGAAGGCAAGGTTGATGATGGAGGAGGGGTTTGCTTATGTGGTCTGGCAGTCTTCTTTGACTTGATTGGAAGACTACTTTTGGTCAAGGTCTGGTTTAAGTCCACCTTCACTTGTGGGTGAGTGAGGGTAGAGAGAGGGTGAACGCCAAGTGACTTGAATGGTTTAGATTGGGTAGATGCAGGGTTAGAAGCGAGAATCTGGTCTTGGTTGAGAGTCTTGGGTGATTCTGCCTTGGGAGGATTGGCAGCATGAGACGAGAGGGCACAGGAATGTTGAAGAACTTTAAGACGCTCCCATAATCCTTGATGTTCCACTTTCCTTAAAGGGAGAAGTTCTAATTTCTCCACTAGTCGGGAAAATGGTTGAGAAGATGTTGGATGAGGTTGGGATCCTTGAGAAAATGTGTTAGGTGTGGCAGTAGTTTCAGACACATGGTGTGTGGGAGTTATAACTAGATTGTCATTGATTGAAGAAGATGGAGAGTCAGGTTCTTCTCTTGGTGGATAGGGAACTGGAGAGTGTGACTCCTCAAGTGGGTAAAGGGCAGGGATTATGGTGCCCTCCACTTGCAGTCGAGGAGTAGGTAAGGTCAGGTCCTCCATAGGCAGAAGAAAGGAGGATGGTGAGACCGGTGGTGCCGGTAAAGTTGAGGTGTCCTCCTAGATGAGAGAGGTTGACAGAGAACTAACCGTAGAAAGAGGTTCGTCCACACGTGATGGACTAGTAGATGGATTAACCTCTTGAGGTTGGTTGGGGATGAAAGGCGAGACCGTATTGACCGTTTGAATGTCGTGTTTGTGCGTGTTGTCAATCAAGGTCTGGACATTATTTTGGGTTGGTGGATGATTGGGGAATGGTTGCTTGAAGATATCGATGCCCTGATTTGGAGGTGCATTGGGATTATCTAGAACGAGCTCTCCCTTTTCAAGCATGTCTTGGATTATGTTTTTGAAGGTTTTATAGTTTCCTGTGTCATGACCTTTAACACAGTGGAAATTACAGAAGTCATTTTCCCTATACCACGCAGGGATGGCACGTGAGGGATCAAATTGTGGCGGTGGTCGAATTTGGGGGCGGTTGAGAATCCCCTGTTTATCAAGTTTTTCCAGTATAGACACGTAAGATTCTCCAAGAGGAGTATATTGTCATTGTACATATCTCTACTGAAATTGACGGGTGGCGCTCTGAGATGTAGATGGCTTAGGTTGATTAGATGAAGAGGACGAAGGTCTAATGACCACAGCATTAGCTGAAGCTTTAGACTTAGGATTGGATGATGAAGGTTTAGAAGAAGAGTCATTGGTATTGGAGTTAGGGTTCTTGCTCCGTAACTTGACTTTATTCTCCTCGATGGCACGTAATTCAAGTTTATGGGCCATCGTGAAGGCTTTGTCGAAGGTACGAAAGGTCTAAACCCTTAAAGTGGAAGAAATATGTTTGGCACAAGCTCGGGAGAATAGTTCAATAAGTTTAGGTTGAGGTAAGGAAAAGGAGAGTTGATTGATGAGGCCTCTCCAGCGAGCGATGAAGTTAGCTATTGATTCGTCCTCGAATTGGCAGATAGTGTAGAGGTCTGTGATCGAGACCTTCTTGGTGATGTTAATGGAGAAGTGATCAAGAAAGAGCTGGGCCAGCTGTGTAAATGTGAAGAGGGAATGGCTGGCAATAGAGCTGTACCAGTCAAGCACAATGCCATAAAGGGACATAGGAAATGTGCACAAGAGCAATGTGTCATCATGGGCAATAAGGTAACAGGCATGTTTAAATGCCCGTAAGTTTTGTTGTGGGTCTTCCTTGCTTTGAAAGTGAGAAAATTTGGGAAGTTCCCACTGGTTGGGGTATGGTCTAACTAGAATGGAAGGATGAATGGGCTCATTGCAAATTTGCTCGTATGAGAGAGCATTGCGTGAGCCGAAAATGGAGGTCTCTAAGCTAGACATCTTATCCATCAGCATTTTGATGATATCTGCTGATGGATTGGTGGGTGGAGCACCCCCTAGATTATAGGGCGCTTGAAAGATATTAGGAGGGATGTATGACGTGGTTGGTTGCGTAGACGCAACATATGGGTAGCTAGTTATTGGAATGAAAGTTGGAGCCAAGGGGACTTGTGTTATGGGGTTGGTAGGCATAAATTGGATAGGGGCCATCAAGGATGGTTGAGGAGTGGCTATGCTTGTTGACGGGTAAACGGTTACTCTTGTGTTGATAGGTGCAAGAGTAGGGGGATAGAGACTATTAGGTTTTGGAAAGGTGTGGGGTTTGGTTGATTGATTTGAGGTTGAGGGATTACCAAAACCCCCATGGAGGTAGGTTTAGAAGGAGTGGCCATGTTTTGAAGGTAAGACACGGTTGGGTTATTGGTGGAGGTGTTGTCTAGTGGCTGAATTGTAGGTGCAGTTGATGTGGTTCTTGTGTCAACTAAAGAAGTTGGCATCCCATAGATTGGGTTGCCTAGGGAGTCATGCATTTGGATATGCATGAGATAGTGTTGTAAGGCTTTGACGTTAATGTCCAAGAATCATGCAAAATCTTGGTCTCCTTCTGGGACAATAGGAGTTTGAGGTGGGGTTGGGCGAGTAGGAGTTCTTTCAGTCTCCGAGTAGAACTCCATTATAGGACTAGTTATAGATGGTGAAGGTGGAAGCGGTTGTTGACTAGCGTGGTCAAGAAGGGCTTTGGTTTGACTGCGTGTCAAAACCATTCAAGGCAAGAAAGGGTCAGGTTTCAAAAAATTGTGTTTTTTCAGTCTCAAAAAACTAGAAAGGATGTTTAGACAGTCAAAAAGTTGGATTTTAAGCTTGTTGTTTTTGGAAAAAAGAAAATAGACAGAGACTGACGTCGATATAAAAACTGATGTCAGTGAAGGAGACTGTCGATGTCAGTCAGATGACCGATGCCAGTTCAAAAAAGTTGTCGACGTCGGTTACAGGACTGATGTCGGTTACTATGTTTTCCAGAAACTCAGAAAAAAAGTTTTTGGAAATGAAGAAGACGTCCTTACCAGCTCAAAAAAGATAGATAAAAACAAAAAATAAGATGATGACAGACAGATCCTAGCGTTAAATCCCTAGAAATTTTTTTATTAAGATCGTGTGGCTTATGCCTTAATGTGATGTTTGAGGAAGTTGGTTGTAAGAAGGGTCCTAGAATAGGTAATCTAAAGATGGTTTCAGGTATGTTTAGGTGCTCAAAAGTCTGTATTAGGTTCTGTATAGGCCTGGTGCTAAGGAGCAAGCTCCCCTCACTTCACGATTCCAGTGGTTAGCTGGTCTCGCTTAGCCAAAATATACTTTCCCTATAGTTTAGACTCTGCCAGAGAACAGAGTTGGCTTTCCCCTTGGTGGTGAAATCCAAGTAGGATTGCCGGGATGGGTAAGGTATCCGCTGGGTGATGAAATCCTAGTCGGGCCTTGTCTCAAGTGAGTTTTATGTTTAATTGAGTGCTCTTGGTCTGGTTGTGTAACATCAAGTGATCTATGATTTATTCAATATGCATTTTACTGATTACTAAGTGTGGACTAAGAAAAATGCAAGAAAGCAAGAAATGGAATGCAGTATATTTTAAAGCCCCAAATCGAAATGAAAAATTGGAATGAAAACAAGTTTGAGAAAGGGTTGAAGAAAATGATTTTTTGACTAGTCTAGAAATGCAAGAAAAAGAAAGGAAAAGTTCTTTTTATTTCTGCTTATGATGTCTTTTTAGAAAAGAAGAAAGAGGTGAAGAGGAAGAAGCCTAATGCACCTAAATGAACAAAGAGGGAAAGGAACCCAAGGAAGGCCCTAAGGGTCTCACCGGGCGTGCCAGAATGTTTCTATTCAAATTTTGCTTTCAAATTCAAAGGAGAGAAAATGAGAAACTTAAGAAGGAATGGTCAAGGCTTGATGTGTACCTAGATATAGTCTGTGCACCGTAATCCAGACGCTGTGAGTACTCCTCTTTGGCTGTGGAGGAATGACACCTGCAAAGAAAAGAAGCTTGGACAAAAGAAGGCGTTAAATGGACAGATGGTGGGTTGCCAAGCGAAAGCTTGATCCCAGAAGTATGAAAACTTCCTTAAGGGATATAAACCCACTAATCAATAAAAAGAAGTGTCTGATAAACAAAAAAATGATAAAGAATTGAAATGATAAAAGATGGAATGAAAAAGGGAAGTAAAGGCTTACTTGAAAGAAGCTGTCGAACTGTCAAAGTCACCGGCGTCGGTTGGTCAAGGTGCCGACGTCGGTTAATCTGCCGATGTCAGTTGGGGTAGTGAATGGCGTCGGTATAGGCAAAGGTCTTTGGATGAGGTCTGGTTAGGTCTGTGGTCCATGGATAGGGTCTGGGTTTATTTGAGTGGTCTTGAGATGAAGTTTTGGGCTTGGTTGAATGGTCTAGGGTCTGGGTCTGAGAGTCTGATTGAATGGACAGAGTGTATGGTCTGACAGAGGATAGAGGCAATAAGGAGATGGAGAAGTAAAGATTCAGGTCTGGCTTGGTTAACAGTCTATTTTGGGGAGAGGGAATGCTAAATCTAATTCATAATACTTAGAAGCAAATGACTAGAAAACACAAAGAAAACATAGACAATATACTTACCTGTGCCTTGTTGAAGGTGTGCTACTGATGATTCCCGTACCCGCTGTTGATGTAGCCTGTGTGAGAACCTATTGCTGATAGAGAACCCTACAGCTGTTGTTGCACCTAAGGGAGAGAGTGAGAGGCTTGACTAAGAGATTTTGCAGATTGACGGATGGTCGAAGACTGAAGATTGAAGGATTCATGATTTGCTTCCCGAGATTAGCCAATTTCTGATTGGAATTGTCAAAGGGTCAGAAAAGTTGGTTAAGTATAACCAACGCCGGTGATTCCACCGGCATCGACTGACATGTGACTGACGTTGGTGGGGTTAGAATGGGCAGAAAGAGCCACTAAGCCCGTTTATCATCCGCCAAGTGCACTATCCGTTGGAGAATGTCGAAGGTTGGGCTAAATACACACGAAAGTTTGTTAGGTGGTTAGAGAGAAGTAAGAATAGGTCTTAGGTGAGTCATAAGATGGGAATTAGTCCAAGGCGAGGTGTCATGGGTGATGTGTCCAAGGAGGGGGGGTTAATTCAAAATAAGTTTATTATTTTAAATTAGTAATTTTTAGGAATGGGTTAGGAATGGACCAAGGGGGAAGGTGACCAAGGGTTAGACACTATTTAGGTGTCTACAACCTATTATAATACTATGTCTAAATTTATACTTAAACTCATTTTGAGGCACCTCTAGTTGGAGAAACCATGAAATAGTGCTTCAAAAACTATCTATTAATTGGAAATGTGAGGTCATTACCCTAGGGATCTTTCAATCATAAGGCATTCTTCACTAGAATCTCTGATATCTTATATGGTCCAATTCATAAAGGAGTGAACTTATCATGTTGTCATTTCTTCTCAAGTGATTTGTCCCATAGAAGCACTAGATGTAAAATCTTAAAGGATTTGATCTTGGATCTTTTATCAAGCCATATTTTGATAATATCTTGATGTTTACTAAAGTTTTGTAGTGCTTTAGTTTTTACTTCTTCCATACAGACCATATCAAGTAGTATAGATTATATTATTTCTTCTTCACCCATGTAGTATTACATGAACTTGTACACTAGTATTTTAAGAGTAATGGGGATGATTAGGTATTTCACATTCACTAGTAGAAAATTTGAAGCCTTGAGGGCTTGTTTATGCCTTGTGTTATCTACACTAATGCATATTTTAATAAGAGATGTCATTTCTTGGTTTGCTTACACTAATTTATTAATGGAATCCATATATTTTTTATTGGTAGATGAAGCTACTCCATTCCATTATGGATAATAGTTTGAATATAACCTTATTGTGATTTGAATATCATAAGCCCATTCTATAAATTTAGTAAAATGGAATACTAGACCATTGTCAAAAATTAAGGAAATGGGAGTGCCAAACCTAGTCAATATGTTTTCTTCAAGAAACATTATGACATCAATTACTCTAAAATTAATAGTAGATATATCTTTTATCAACATGACATAATAATTAGTGTCTATTAGAACAAAATTTTGCAATGCTAAAGAGTATGGTTTAATCACCCCAATAAACTTAACTCCCCATTAGGCAAAGGGATGTCCTTTAATGATTAGTTGTAAAGTAATGATAACATTCACTTCTCTTTTCCAAAGTACTTGACAATCATGATAGGTATTGAAATGGTTATGTGCATATTTGAATATCATGGGCCATTAGTATCCCATCCTTAGAATTTTGTGAGCTATTTTATTACCTAAGGGATAATGACTACCTATTTTATGATTCAGGTTTTCCAAGATATCTGTGTATACATAAAATATTTTAAGACTTTATCAATTACTAATTTTTTCTTTCTTTCTTGTAGTAACCCATCAAATATCAACTAGTCTAAGTGCATGCCTTAAAGGGTGCACTAAGAAAGGATTTTTTAGACCTTTGGTGTTCATACAGTGGTTGGACCCTATACCACCACATAAAACCAATACAATCTAATGTTATCCAACTATATAAGTATTAAAACAAAACTTGTACACTCCCTTAAAAATATCACCACCCAAAATAGCTCCTACCTAAGCAAAAAACTTTTTTACCCCTTTTCCTACTATGTCAAATGGATCAACCCCATTTTAGGTTTAGTGCACATTACATAACTCTATCGACCCAAGATAACATAGTTAAAGACCTATTCCTACCTAACAAATCTGACCAAGGTGATTGGATTTATAGTATGTTATGAAGGAAATGAATAAAGAAATAAATATTTATGTAAGTATTGGATGATCAGAATTAGAGATTGAGAAATGGTTTTCTTGATGTCTTAAAAATATCTCTTAGAATCTACTATCCACTCTATATTAGCATTTTGTTTTAGCTTGGCATGCAATCATTTGACAATCTCTATAAATCCAAAAATTATTTTTTGCACAAATTTTATCTTACCAATTAAGGACTTCAATTCTTTCTTGTTTTTGGGAGATGTCATCTTGGAGATGGATTGAAATTGATCTAGATTAATAGAGATACCATCTTTAGTTATTACATGACCTAAAAAATTCCCTTTAGTGACTCCAAAGATGTTTTTATTTGGATCAAGTGACACTCCATACCTTTTACATCTATCAAACACTTTCTATAGATGATCTGCATGATCAACTCTATGTTTTGAATATACTATCAGGTCATCAATGTATATGATGATACATTTACCAATGAGTCCCTAGAAAATAGAGTTGATGGATATATATATATATATATATATATATATGATGGATATATATATATATATATATATATATATATATATATAAGGTAAGTAATACATTAATTAAGATAAATAACATCATTATATATGTGTAAGTTCCATACTTGGTGGTAAATTCAATATTCATCATGTCTTTTACTTTTACTATCATTTAATTTCAAGTTGAGAATCCATTTAAGGAAGACATCATCTCATACCCATTTACCATTTGAATAACCTCATTCAATGAAGGTAGGGGGTAATTATCTTTATTTGGTGATTTATTTAGGTTATTAAAGTCCAAGTAGAATATAATTTATCTATTCTTATTACATATTGGTACTAAATTGGCTACCTAGGTCGAATGTCTAATTAGAAATAAAATCTTGGAATCTAATAGTTTCTATACGTATATATAAATGAGAGGTTCTATATTTGTATTAATTGGTCTTTTTCTCTACCTAAAAGGCTTGTGTTCTGGATTCAATGGAATGGTATGAGTAATGTCTTTGGGGTCAAATATATTCAATTATTCATATGTCCATGTAATCATGTCTTTGTACTTTTTCAATAGATCATTCAATTATTTTTTCACTTTTTACGTATCTCAGTCTAAAATTCACATACTGAGGGTGTTGGTTAGTACCCATATTCTCTTTGATGAAATCAAACATAGTTATTTTATACTACTTATAGTTTAAAGCTTGTGGATCCATGTAAAAATCTCATTCTAGCAAAACCATTCCTAGAAGGATTAGTTTTCCTTTAGATATAAGACACCATCCTATCCTAGATCTTGAATGTGCATGGGATCCACATCTTTCTCATTTATCAACTAAGATTCAAAGGTCCCATAAATACTCATGAATTGGATAATTTGTTGATCATTTTCAAATACCTATAATTTATCCACATTATTTGGAATTGAGGGACAAGCAATCAACTCCATAAAAAAACTCTACATTTTGGATTCTTGGAATGGTGCCAAATTGATATCTAAAGTTTTTAGTTAATTTATTATTTGATTTTGTTCTCTTGGGATGTTTTTTATGGTGAATACTTTTGCAGTCATATAAAATGTCACTTGAGTGAAATGAGTATTATTTGATACCACCACCCTTATCCCTTACTTATCCTTATCTATCCATCATATAGGTCTAACCCATCCCTAGATGTACAAAGAGTAGTCCCATACCATCCCCTAGGCATTTTAGCCCCTATTACACCCGATTTTAGCACCTAGAAACTATCATGACCCTTTGGAGACTATCATACAATGCTAGTGACCAAGTGACAATGCTAATTTCCCTTAGCTCTTTTCCCCTTGAAGAGACATATTTACACTTTTCAATACACCTTAGTGTCTATATAGAGCTATTTCATAACTCAAAAAGCATCAGATTAATATTTATACACCAATTTTATCCCTTTACTTAGTAAATTGAAATCAAATGCAAATAATCATGAACAATCTAAAAAATACTTGTGAAAATAAATATTATTAATCCCTATTATACCCTATTTATTCATATAACCATGTACAACACTCCTAAGCTTAGATTATTCAAATTTACAATCTTAAGCACACTCATGATTACACTCATACTATCATGCATTTTCACATGCACCAAGCACTTAGGTAGGATAACTAAATTAGGCTTGATCCCTTATCAAGGTATTGGTATGTATGCATATATCAACACAATGGGGTGTCAAGGTCATGCCCATCCTATCCAGCTAAAATCACACTTTTTCTACTTATGCTCCTCAAATACTTAAAAAACATGGAGATTAAGTGTTTTAATTATAAATAAACCAAAAATAGGTAACATTTAATGAATCAAGGTTATTCCTCATAATCATAGGAATTTTAAACTCAAATGAAGATATATCTATAATCTCACAGTCCCTACCCTCAAAGGACACTATTTTGCCCTTGAGGACACTAATGTAGTGTGATACTATTTAGAGGACCATGTTACTATTTGATAGGATTTTTAAGTTCATATTCCATTTTATGACACTCTACTCAACCTTGTTCTAATTTATAGCCTCCAATTCATTTATCTCAGTAAGTTTCTAACTAATTGCATACTTGTATGATCCTATTCTATTATTAGAATAATTATATTAGGTCAATTATTATATAAATTAGTGGTTTTATTCATTGCATATTTATTCTCTAATTTAATATTCCATCCCTTTAACAACCTAAGGTTTTAATTTTCATAAATCCTTTAAAAGCTAAATCATTTGGTGATCTGACTTACTTCAAAAAGTTTTAAAACCCCAACCCTAGACTACCTTTAGGGTTTATTTTTTATCCTTCTATAAATCATACTCAAATTTCATATCCTTATATATTCCTTTTTTTTGTTTAATCATGATAATAATGTCAGAAGATGTTTATCATTTTTTTATGCAAAATTTTCTATCTTCCTTTACATATTTGTTTCCTTTCATTTGGATGAATTCAAATGAGACATAAACACATATGTACATAATGCTTTATATTAGTTCAAATATATGTCATATTTCATTATTTCACCATTATATTATTTTTATCTTATGTGTAATTTAACTATGATGTATAATAATTACACACATAGAGGATATATTACATAAGATAAAAACCACCTTTCAAGTTTCAATGTCATATCTTATGCACATGAAAGAATATCCACCTCATTTCCATGAGGGTGATAATTATTTTCCCTCTAACTAGGTCCATGCTATCTCTCCTCCATGAGATGAAGCAAACCATAATACTATTACTAATTTCCATACTCAACCTATCCATGCCTCTACCTCTTCTCTATAGGGTGTGTACCTACATGTTTAATCAAAAGCAACCAGGGTTTCAACTTGTGAGACTCTAAGGGATGAAATTATCAGTATGGGAATGATAATTTCATAATTAAAAAAATAGAATTAGCTATTACATGAAAATATTATAGTATTGTAAAATTATATTAAAAAAAAAAACCTCTAGGGCATATTAGTGTCAATCATGTATATGCATCTTCACCTAGTCAGTTTATGGCAAGCAATGTTACATATCAAAATAATAAATCACAACAAATTGCATATACAACTAGTGATTCAAGAATTACTCAAAGATTGAATATAATTTTAAGTGAGATTTTAAGTTGAATGATTAAAGATAAGTTGATCAACCTACTTCTTCTACATCTAATGAGGAGATCCATATATTATTGTGCATACCATAAAATTCATGGTCATCACATACATTCATGTTTAGCATTTAAAAATCATATACAATAGATAATTGTTAATGAGTACCCTATATAATTTAAATCATTTTAGAAAATCACAATGAAATAGGAACACTTTAAAAAATGGTCAAATTTAGAAATAATACAAAAGTGGTTACCAAAGCATAACTTAGAACAACAAAAGGTTCATAAATTAAAATTAAGATGAGAAACATTATACAATACAAAATTAAAACAAGTGAAGAATGCAAATATAAATCTACAAAATGAGGTCTTACTTTTAAAATAGTATGCATTTGGTAAAAATATCTTTAACAATTTGATTATCAAGGTTAAGGGTTGGACAAACATGACCAAAGAATCAAAGAATCACTACTCCTATTCTAGAAGTTGATAATGTTGGTCAACAAGGTTTGGGATTCATGAAACATAATAAGGAAAATCATTCATATATATAGTTTATCAAGTAAAAATATCTAGATACATAGTTAATGTTACAAAAATAACTTGTGTATTTGCATGTGTAAATTTAGATTTTTCAAATTTAGAGGATATCAAAATTAGATATTTGAGTAACAATTCATTTTGTTTGGTTATTTGAACCTTCTTATGTAAAGTGATACTAGCCTTGATATTCTTCATGTCTTCAAAAATGTTGTATCCAACTCTACTTTGTGGCTCTGCACTTTATAACTGCTCATACCTACTGGGTGAGGTGGCTTGTTATTAGCCTAAGAGTTTGGAGGAGTAGTAACATTATTATTTAGAGATATTGAAGTAATAACTAGCTGATTACTTCTTAAATTGTAATTATTCCAATGGAACTGATGAAATACATGAATCTCATCTATTTTATCATTTGGTTTATTCTCATCCTCTCCTAAGAATGGGATATCATAAGTATTAAATATCATTATTGTACTAGAATGTTTTGGGTCAATGGAGGAATATATTTATATATGATTGACAAAAGCTTCCTTCCTATCCATATCCTTCTAAAATATCTGGAAAGTAGTGTAAAAATATATGCAATCTATCTCACCATGTTAAAATGTGTTGTGAAATCTATACCAATTAGGAAGGGTTGATGCCATGATATTTATTTTAGGAACCCTATTGGTAGTTACTATTTTGGTTTGTTTTTAATCCTATTGAAAGGCCTATTATACCTTTATAACCCAAAACTCTGATTAGTATTCTATCCTCCAATGTTACCCATGTATTTATGTATGTTGAGAAATTCATTTCTTAATTTCTACACCATCCTTTGAATTGATTCCAATTGTATTTTTATGGAATTGAAATTAGTACTTTGTGTAATAGCAATATTGACTAATATCAAGGACCATTTTTGGTTTAGCTAATTAGGCATAAAATTGTTCAAGAAGCTAAGGTAATGATTGGGTGGAGCATGGGTTAAAGGCATATGAAAGTACCACTAGTTTTGGTTTTGGTCTATAATATTATGATTTTCATTTAGGATTTGGCCAAAGGCCAAAAAAATAGGACCAAGACTAAATAAGACCAAATATTACATATGGGGGTTTAATTTTTTATCTGCATTGATAGATTTTTCATAGGCTAAAGGTAGTTTATTAACACTAACAAATCTATGAAGGAAAACACTAGTCATAGGGTCCATATAGTTCTTGTACATATTAAGGTCTAAAGTTTTGGTAGGTTTGTAGTCAGTTTCAACTTGGGTATACTATATTATAACCTAGCATTGAAGGCTTGGATTGTCTCATTTATTTCCCTTATCATGCTTGAAAAGTGTTGATAAAAAAATTACACTAGTGACTTAGCCAAACTATGCCAAAAAGGTGTTTTGAAACTGATCCCAAGCTATAAGTGATCCTTTTGGGATATTGAGATACTTGTCACAAGGAGTATCTTGTAATTTGAAATGAAAAATTATTCATGTCATGTCTTTGTGGGTTACATTCAATATTACTAAGGAATCTTGAAGGCCTTTATGTGTTATTTAGTAGCACTTATCCTTGAGGGAGAGAAGGAAGGAATATAATTTTCAAGGTTTCATGGTATATCATTAATATCTCTAGTGATGTTGATAACATAATTGGCTAGCCAGGTTAGAGCTAGGGCCATTAAGAATAGTTATAATATGGGTTTTCCTACCTAGCGAGACTAATTGAGCTTAGGGTCATTTCCTAACTCCTTTATTAGACCTAAATTTTATATGTATTTCCAAAGGAAATTATAACACGTTAGCATTTGAGGTAGACCTTGTTAATATTTTGAGTGCTTTCACTATAACTAAAGTAATTTATTTTCAAAGGAATGGAGGCAAAGGTTCATGCCATCCTTCTAGTGCTAATTTAGATTTTATATTTATGTGAGTTTTATGCACACCCCAAAAACCTTTATGAGTTAGCCTCTAACATTTTAGGATATATTAATGAAATTCATTCAAAGGCATGAGTTGTAGGGTATTTAATTTTATAAACAACCTATTGGTGTAATAGTCACAAGCAAAGCAATTCATTAACCATGGATGGGTCAGATATAGATGAATTTGAATCTAATTAAGATGGGTGGAAATATGATGTATCTAACCTAATGTAGGTAATACAAAAATAAACTCAAGAAAGATGGAATGGTAGGGTATAAAAGTTTTATTTTGGACCACACCAAGTGAAACATTTCTAGGCTAACACTTGCACTAAAGGTTGGAAAAGGAATAAAAGATATATATTTATTTCATGATACTATAGTACACCAACAATAAAACATAGTTAGGAGTGAAAGGGAACATGATAAAAAATAATTGAGCATATAAATTCAAAGGTTTTCACATTTGATAGACAAAATAACACATTTAAAATGTGGGATTATGATTCATATGTAATAGACATTTAGATCATTAATATCTAAAAATGAATAACTATATATAAAATAGATTACTCATGAAAAAATAAAAGACTAAGAAACTAATATGATAGAACTTATTACACAATCCACAAGTTTGGATAAGAATCAATATTTTCACATTTGATATTAATTATAGATATTTCCTCAACATTTCATATTAACTTCGATAGCCAAAATTCTTGTCCCTTTAGGACTAGGAGGATACAAGTATAAAAAATCTTGGGATGGGGAAGGCCTAATCTCTTAAACAAAGCCTAAAAATACATGTTTAAAATGGTATTATATGCTAATCTCATACAAATTATGCATGCAAAATAATTATTACTTAAAATATAGTTCTTAATCTAAAATACAATTTATGTATGCTAAATTAGTTAATAAATAAATAGTTCCATCTCAACTAGAACATGAAAATATATACATATAGCTAGATAGATGATGATATGGCACCACTAGAAGAAGGATTTGGTAGAGTGATAGTTGTTGAAACTTAAGTGACTATTGTAGCTCATTGCGGGATCAAGACTAGATAACCTAGAGCATACATGAATGTATATCTAGGAAATTAGGGAGTCTATGATGATGTGTTAATAGTCACAGTTGGATGCATGCTAGGTAATAATCCTAAAGTTGCATCCCTAGCATTGAGTTATTCAAATAATGAATGGGTGGATTCAAACTCTTTATTGATAATATCAAACTTGATAAAGGTAGGATTGAATATATTAATAACCCCAACCATCAACCTTGTGTGCTTTACCTCTGAGCTTTTATACTATACTATATGGGTTTCAATGTTTATTACCTGACCCTTAGAAAAATTTAGTATTTTAAAATGTCATTTTTAGTTTTATATATCATTCCCTCAACCTCCTCCATAAATATATATACTATTTCTATAAGGAGGGTCATAAAATTTGGCTTTTTGACCAACTCACCTATAAATATGATCATATTGGTGATCCTCATGTGATTCAAAATAAATAAATCTTGGTTCTCATGCCTCACAAAATGTGACAACATATCCTTCATCTAATTATGCTATATGATAACAACATCCCTTTTTGTAATTACATAGTTTAAGGCCCATGTTGTATATTGATTGGACATCAAGATGAGACGGTTGAAAGTACTAATCCTAGAACATTGATTGAAAAGGTAAGTATCTTCTCACATTACTTGAATTGGTGCCAAAATTTTATCACTTTATTTAATTTTGATTATATTTTTCCCTTGAAAACCTGAATGCTATCCAAAATGTCATATAACCTAGTAGATTCACTCTACACACTATCAATAATTTCATGAGTACCATGTATAATTTTACTCTATATTAGCATATGGTTGATTCGTCCTTACTTTGTACATTTATTTCATTATATTCCCACTAAAATCCATAAAACTATAGAAATCCTCTATATATTCATTAGGATCACCATGATTCTTTTTTGCTTTCTTAGATAAGGGAAATAGATTTTATCTCTATTGAAATTCAACTTATTCCCTTGTATCAATATTTATTGTCTTCGTCTTCCTCTCCCTCTATATTGTACCTCTCTACCTATAAAATTTGGTGGAGATTGTGGGCAGTTCCATAACAACCAAACTTTATTTCTCATCCTTCTTTATTTGCATTTATCAAATCCATTCCAAAATAATAAGTTCCAATTATTCTATTTATGCACTCAAGTCTTTAGAGGTAGAGGGTGGAGGTTTTCTAGGAGTAGTTATTGATGGAGGAGTTAATGTTGAAGGTGATAATGAAGCACTTATTCTAATTAAGAACTATAATGGGGGTAAATAATACTCTTCCATAGTGAGGGCTCCCTCTATGGATCATCCTTGGCTATAAATTTAGTTAAACTAGGGGTATTATCAATTGTCAAAGTGGTTGATTGTATTGATGAATATTATGGAATTGGTAGTTATATTTGATCTAAGGGTTTCCTAGGGACTACTAACATTCTAGGATAAAAAAATGAAATAGTAACCAAATCTTTAAAATGGACTACCTTCTTAGGAGTTTTTATTTGTGTAGAAGTTGAAACAATAGAAGAATGAACTATAACAAATAAATAAGAACTATGAATAACTAGTGGTAAAATTTTAGCTAAAGTATATATAATAGAGATAGAATAAAAAATTAAGAGACTATCTCACTTATCTTTTCACTTTTCTCCATTTTGAGTAATTTATAGTCTAAAGCACTAGCTGGTGTTTCTACTTCTTATAAGCTTCCCAAGCATAGATATTTGACCTTTTAAATTTTAACTTCTTCATCCTCTTTAACTTGGACCTCCTCCTCACTTACCCTTTGTTATACTTCTATCATAATTTGTGGCATAGTCCACCAAGGATATCACCTATCCAAGTTATTATTCCTTTGTTTCCTCTTCATTAAGGTATTATTATATAATATTCAAACCAAAATATTGTATTTACTATATAATATGATTTTTAGATGAGTCTATAAGTATTTTGGATCTCCTCTAGTAGGTGGATATCAAATAATTATAGGGTGAGCAAGATTATATAATAATTAAATATGCCATAGTAGTAGCAACTACTACTGTGGGTGGTGGTGATGGAATGTAAGGTGGAAAAACAATAGTGTAAGGGAAATGGATGGAGTATGGTAAATTTTAGTGGTTATTATTTGTTAATTCAAGAAAATTTTGGTTTTATAAATTACCATTTTAATATTTAATTTGGTGGTGTATAATGTGTATTTTCCTAAATTATTTGGGTGCAAGTTAGTTTTAGAGGTCAACTTGCCTACTATTTAGAATAAATTTCATGCTTGTAAATCTAATTCACCACTCTATCAAAAGTCAATATGAGATTATTCACCATTATATGTAATATATAATCATTTTATGACCAAATTTCCAAAGCATATCAACATAACTACCATCTATCTATGAGTTTTCCATATAGTCTCATGTCAATATACCTTCTAAGGTAAGTTAAATTTCACATGTCCATTATCCTACATGATTAAAAATCATCCATCAAATTTATAAAAAAAATTTAAACACATACTTATAAATTATCCAAAATAAACCAAGCTCATTTATATATGGTCCACTAAAATTTATCCTAGGATGGAGATGGTCCTAGTTCATGGGATAGAGGAGTGGATAAAAGAGACAAGAAAGAATATTAAAAAAAAATTGGAAGAATTACTTGTGTGTGTGTGTGTGTGTGTGTGTGTGTGTGTGTGTGTGTGTGTGTGTGTGTGTGTGTGTGTGTGTGTGTGTGTGTGTGTGTGTGTGTGTGTGTATATATATATATATATATATATATATATATATATAGTGAGAGGATGTATAAGTGTCATATATAATGTACTCTTATACTTTTCTTCTAGAGATAGGGTTTTATCCACTATAATGGTTGTGCCCAAAGGTGTGGTAGTGATAATTTAATGGGTAGAAATTGGCCAGGGACCAGGGACGCCTATAGGAATATATTTTTTGATCTAGATTTTTTCCTCCATTTAGTCGCTACACTTGTATTATGGATACATATAATCTATTTTAGGATATGTAGGTTGGTTTGGGCCTACTAAATCCTACAATTGAGTTGGGTGCTACTAATGACTCCATGTCTTCTAGGCTTGTTCCACCATTTCATTGGCCTACTCTTTTTTAATATTTAAATTGTATTAGATTGCCTAAGAGATCATCATGGACATTTTTTCATTATTCATGCATGTCCATACTTATGAATCATCAACTACATTTATGAAAATTACATTATGTTATACCCCTAGTGACCATCTATAAGGTTCACCTTCTTCTTCTCCCTTAGGACATGGACATAATTACTAATTTTACTTTTGGGGTCCCATTTTCTAAGTTAAGCCTCATCAAAATTATAATGGGTTTTAACCTTCCCCACTTGATTTAAGTGATATATTACCATGCACCAGATCTATCCAATGTTCAAATGAGTTTTAAAGTAATAGTCCAAGTTCTTTTGGCCTAGTTTCTCATCTATGTTATTATATACCTAGTAAGTTATTTATTTATATAAAAAAAATTAGGGAAATTACAAGGAAAGAAAAAAATAGGTTACCTTATTAATTTAATCCTGATAATTATCACTTCTAGGAAATACCAATAATCCCCCCATTTCTTAATGGTTCTCCTCAATTTCTCATATAACTAGGGAATATGAGTGCCATGAATTGACTGAAACACTTGAGGATATACTTCTTCAAAAATCCTTTCAATTTAAATTATATATATATATATATATATATATATATATATATATATATATAAACATAAAGTAATAATCCTTTTAGATTATTTTATCAACATATTTGATCAATGGTTTCCACAATTCTCTATTTATCCTATGAACTATGCTGAAGACTGCATTTAGTAAATAAGACATCATGTAAAAGTTTACATCAATAGGATTTTTTTTGTATTTATACATTTGTGAATTTAGAATAACAATGATAACATATCCTAGTGTAATAATCTTGTTGGAGGTAAATATAATGTCCAACAAAGGGACCCATTCCACTTATACATATGTAATACTAGGAAAAATATACAACCTATTTAGCAGGTCCATGGTGATCTTAATCCCAAGCCTAAAATTAATAATTCCATTAGAATAAATTCCCCTATTGGGATTTCATATTTATCCTTTTATCATCTATTAATTTACTTTTATTTCTATGGTATTATGTTATATCCACTGATTGATCGAGACTTAGTTATATGCTGAATTAGATCTTAGGAGTCTGAGGTTTCACCTGAATACCCTCCCAAAAATTAAGGTAAAAGCAGGTTTTGAAGGGGCCTCAAAACCCTAAGATACAACAAAAACGCCCAACAGAATTATTTCATTTCCTAAGGTGAAGAAAATTCATATAACAAGTACCAATAAAAAATAAATCCCCAAGCATGCTAATGTAAGAATAACCTCTTATTTTTCCACTGCTTGATGAAGTTCCATTATTTTGATGGGTAGTAGGTCATCAATGTATTGCTTGTCATCCAAGGATAATTGGTCATATGTATAATATGGGGCTATAGAGTTGAATGAATTTTAGAGTATTTAGTAGTTTAGGAACTTGAACTTGAGAGCACCCTTATCAAACATTGTTTCCATGTATTCAATATCTCCCACATATTCATAGGTAAAAGGAACTTGAATGCATGCTTGATTTAAAGAGGAATCCATTTCAATAATCATAGTATCTATAATTATATTGAAAATTATATGAATTATCTTCACAAGTTCACTAGAAAATTAAGGATTTTGGTCTCAGAGAAGCTTGAAAGTGGTATATTCGCTCATAGATTAATGGTGAATTGACTTGTTTTTTGCTAGATTTTGCATATATCTCCCAAATTTTGCACCTTGAATGTTAAATTGATGTGATTTAAATGATGCTAACATATTTTTATTTTATTATCATTTCAATTTGAATGTGTGATTCAACTTTAGTGGATTTTTATTTTCCATATGGAAAATTCTAATTAACTTTACATGTTTAGTCACCCTACTTGAGACAATTGTTATTTTATCTCTTACCAACTTCTTTGATTTGTTGTTAGTATTTACTTATATGAACTTTGGTTATGAACTTCATTCATTTTTATACTTGTACATTTATCACTTACTTAGGACTTTATATTCATAACTTAATTTTATATGTTTAGAGACCATGAGTTAACATTATTGTGCCATGTGGAACAATCTTGGGCTTATTAGAACTCAGAGGCTCATAGGCATAGGCATATTAGCCTTTTGACTTATGTATGTCCCTATGAATGCTACATACTAATGAGATGTTCACACATGGCTTGATCTCAGGGCTTTGGGGGCTTAGATCCAATGGACCATCAGGCCATTAACTTAGTTTTTAATCTTTGAATCTTTAGGCTAATGAAATTATGCCAACTATTAACTAATTAGAGGTCATAATCTCTAAGATATTAGATTGTGGTTTTCTAGGACTATTAGCCTTGTTTTAATCATTATACAATTCTATGTTATTTAAGATGTACCACTTATCAACTGCTTAGAGACTATAAAGGTTTAGATTCATTAGATGTTTAATATTTCATTTTAAATCTTACGTGGTTCTAGGTTTATTTAAACATGTCACATTACTTGTTCTTAGAGCTTAGAGTCTTAGAACACTTATAAATTTATTTAAATATGAAAGGCTCTGTGTAATGTATGAATGCCCCATGTTAAACTATTGGATCTTAAAAAATTCAGAGGACTTATAAACATTTGAATAGGCATAAAGGGATTTAAGTAACATATTATATCCACCTATCGTGATCTTAGGTAAAATAAAAAAGCCATAACATGTTATTTCTCGATAAGTCTCTACCAATAATCCTATGGTCATATAAAAAATAGGAAACACTAAGACAAAAGACATTAATTCTATTAGTCCCAATGAATCATGAAAATTATGAAAACCTAAGGTTTAAAATGAATGTTCAATATTTGATTTTAAAATTTTAAATCTATATAACTTTATAATTTAAATAAAACCTTATATTCATACAAATTAATACCAATGTCAATTAAATTATAAGGTTCTGAGTACCTTTAATAAAGATATTCAGGCAATAGTGGGTCCCAATTTTAAATTCAAATGGGGGGTATGTTTTTAGGGCTCAATAAAAACTTAAAAGGAAGTTGATGCAACCTAAGGACACTAGTGTATTAATCCAATATCTAATTCCAATGGCCTTGTCTTAGATTTAATCTAGACATTGTTTCTAACTCACATCATCATTACATAGTCATAATAGATTCCATAGTTTCACTTATAGTCCTGCATTCTTGTTTTCCACCTAAGTTGTTTCTTTCTATTATTTTCCCATATTAGCATATTTATAAGTTGATAAAGTTCCAAATTATTTTATGTCATTTATTACTTAGTTGTAGCATTATAATTTTATGAAAAAGTTTGTCTAATTAGGATTAATATCTTTTAATTCACAAAATTGATCAAATATATTAGTGAACCCGTCTATTGATTGAATGTTAAAAAACCTTAACCATACATTGTTTTAGGGTTTATAACTATTTTCTATTTTTCTAATTGTTTTCAATGGTTTTTTAGATTTGATAAATTATTCATTAGCAATAATGTTCCAATTTTTTATTTCTTGTTTTATTCAATTTAATAAAATTATTTCTACATATCTTATAGCCATGATATGTTAACTCGTCGTAATGTTGAATATTTTATTATTTCCATTGATAATACCATAATTATATAAATATTTAACTTATTTGATAACATGTATAATATACAATTATAAGGATTTATTTAAATATTAAAGATATTCAAGATGTATTCATAAAAATTATTAGAGAAGAAATTAATAAGGTAGTTGAAGGCTAATTATATGAATTTCCAATCATATGGGTTATTTACCTTATTGGAACAATTATATCTAAATTTTGTACCACTATTTAATACCAAGGGATTAAACTAATTAATATGAAAATTGATACTCATTCATTGGTAACACCATCTATGGTTAGCACATATTTTTATTATCCTAATGTACAATCCATTATGCACAATATTCAATATATAAAAACTAAGGTGCTACATTTAGAGCAAGGACCTTTGAAATATAATAATGGGCTTGGCTCTCACACTTTATTACACAATACATTTTCACAACACATATCATCATACCTACTAAAAATAGATTTTTTGGCACCCACGTTTACAATATATGATGGAAAGGGTGATTTGGAACAACATTTGAGAACATTATACATATGTATGTACTATGTGTCCAATGAAAAGTTATCAACCAAGTTTTTTTAAATAATTCTAAAGGAATATGATTCATAATGGTTTTATGACTAAACACATCAATTGGTCCATGCATTCAATCCCTTGGCTAATATTTTTCTAGCACATTTATCAAATATTATTAATGACAATATATCACATGCTCATATTTTCCATCAAAATAAAAAATCTAATGATCCTATCATAGAATATGTAATAAGGTACAATATGATGCTATATAAAATGAAAAATCCAATGGCATAAAAGGAATTACATGATATCTTCAAGAAAATCTTATTTTTTCTATTATATGAATCCATTATGTTCAATAAATTCTTATCATTTATAGATTTATGTCATATAGTTAAATAAATGGAAGTCAAATTATTGGAATTGAATAATATTAAGTATGTAGCCAATATATATTATAATACAAATAATTCAAGTAAGACACCATATAAGGTGAGGCCAAATTATCAAATGGAAATAATACATGTAGTTTTAAAACCTAATCCATCCATTGTATTATCAGCTCCTCCCATAAGATAGTTTACCAATCTACAAAAAGATCCATATAAGGTCCTAAAAATAATATTGGAATACAATCTCATATATCTCCCTCCAATTTAAAATTTTGACATGAATAAGGCTATTCCAAAGGGATTTTACTAGAATGCCCTTTGTGATTTTCATAGAGTACTAAGGCACACTACTATTAGGTGCATCATTTTAAGTCACAAGATTTAGGATTTGATAGATGTAAACATTATTTTTATGGGAAACACTAAATATAGTTCAAAATCACAACTGATTGAAAGTAAATCAATGAAAATATCAAGTGATCCTTATCCTACACATACAACTAATGAGACAAGAGATACATTAGGAGTGAATTAAAAATTCAATGCACACCCTCCACCTCTTTCTTATCATTATTCTATAAAAGCACAAAATCCCTTGAATGGAATCATTGGTACCTATTATACTTTAGTGAAATTTAAGACAGTCATCACATTTGTAGAGAATGAAATAGTCAATGATGATTTATATTTTCACTCTTTTTTAGTTTTAGCTCACATTGGTCACCAACATATTCAGAGTTCCATGGTTGATAATGATTCAAATTTGAATATGTGCACAATCACACTTCAATATCATCTTGTGTACACATATAAGATTTGGTTCCCATGAAAATGGTAATAAAATGATTAAATGGTAATGAGTTCCATTGGTGGGATTTCATTACCATTATAGGTTAGTTTAGAACATGTGGTACCTAGTGTAGAGGTCTTAGATATGTTACTAGGGTGCCCTCATATTCAAAATACTAACATAGTTCCTTCCATAATTCATAGGTGTATAAAGTATATGTATTATAATTAGGTCATCAAAATTTTGGGTATCCCATATGAATACCCCTACAAAATAAATATACATTTCCTATACAAAATAGTTTAGTTAATCTAGCTAAAAGGGTTTACCCTATTCATAAAGTTCAAAATCAAATGTCTACCCTTATAATGAGGATTATCCATGCCAAGACAATTTATCATAGATTTATTATATATTATAGCTACCCTCTCTACTCTTTCACATCCCATTTTTATATTATAGGGTACTAAGGGTGATTCACATAGAACACCAAAAAAAGGTTCATACAGTACAGAATGGGTTCCAAAAATACCTAGAGTTCATCATGTTAAAGAACATGGATAGTATACTATAGACCATCATCATGATAGTGGCTCTTATAATATATAAGGAAATTAATAGTAAGATTATGAATTCACCTTAGTTTAGTCAAATCATTATGACACTTTACATTCATGAAAGGTCACCCTTCTTATACTAGATACATGACCTATCAATTATGAGTCCCTTTCAAGAATCATCAATTAGTATCCTTGTCTTTCTTAGTTCATATTAAAAAAATACCAAAAAAAAAATTCTATAAAAATTATAAATCATGACCTATTTTTTATTTCTATACTTTATTTGCATCAATTAATTTATGCTCGATATACTCATTATTTCTCTATACATCCTAGTTTATATCAAATATTATTCACAAATGTACATGAGTGAATAAATAGCATAAAAGTTTAAATTTTTAGACACATTTTTAGGTCATTTAAGTATATCAATCCCAAAAATGTTTCATATACAAAGTGATATGCCCAGATAGTAGCGCACTAGATTTTTGTTCAATTCCATCGAAATCATCCTAGTGAACACAAGATATACATTATCATATCAAAATAAGCCACATGCCTCTTAAATATTGTTTATATTGTATATAATTAATTGGGGGAATCCTTTTACATAGGTTCTATCATTCTTTTGTTATCCCTTATTCTCATACCTTAGTTCCTTATATTGTGTAAGAATATATTTTTGTTGTTCAGTTACTCCCACATTGATAAGTTACCATCTACCTAAGTTTTTGGATATATTGATGTTATGAATTAATTATTTTGATCAATTAAATTCACTCTTTCATGATTTTAATTCTTTCTTCATGTCTTATGTGTATTCACTATGTGTATTTTATACATTTTAACATATCCTTGTGTGTGTCTTGTTGTCACTCAATTTTACACCCTTGGAGAGGTAGTTTAAGCCCTCTCCAAATTGAGTGGAACATGGGATTACCCATAGGCCTATGGGTTGCCTATATTAGAGGTAAACCTATAGATTAATGTGTTATCTCCCTAGATTTGTCTTTGATTGTTCATCACCTATACTACTAGCTTATTTGGATGAAATGGGAGGGAGAAAACATAAAGTAAACCTATCCTAATGAGGTGATTCACCAATTTCATACTGACCATTACCAATAAATTATAATTACACTTCAAAAAAAATCCTAACCTACACATGACACTAATCCAAATCTACCTATTACATTAGTATTTATCATGGATATTTGTGAAGCAAGCTTGAACTAGGAGGACTAAGCACAAGGTCATGACATGACACTAGTGGAGAGATAGTTCATTAAAATCATGAACACTTCATTGTAACACTTCAAGAGACCTGAAAAAGACTTTCAAAATTGAACATGAATGTAAACAAGGAAAACCTATCAACAAAAAAATCTATCACCTAGCTAGATAACCCAGCCTAACATACACATTGGAATAGCTCATAGAGAAGCTAAACCAGATTTTTATTTATTTATCAAATATTGAAAATGAGTAGGGCTTCAACATACTTTGGTGGAGGATCCTTACAAAACCAAAAGTGCCTCAATATATAGCAAAAGTGAGAAATAAGAAAAGAAGGGCATATGAGAGGGAATATTGACAAGTGTACATGAGATAAAAAATAATAGGAGTTATGTAACTACCTTAATAGGCTAAAGGTGCCATGTGTATCTCTTTTTAAGATTATCTAACCATCCAAGTGGTATGGGAGTTAAAATTCTTGCTTGACATCTTGACTAGCTTCTTGAAACTACCCTTTGTCTTGGCATGTTCAAGGACAAGAAGCTTTATTGATGGTAAAATCAGGTTCTCCTTCATATTTAATCTAATATTAACACTTATTAACTAACCCCATCAAGTTTTCTTTGACACATCTCTCTCTTTTCTTGATAGGTGTCTAGAGGATGCTTTATCTCTTTAGGCCTATTTTGCACACAAGTGTCAAAAATTGGATTCTACTTATTTAGATCATAAAAATTTAATGTATGGCCTATTAAACTCATATCAGACTTTAAAAAATCCATTTTTAGGTCTCAAATTATCCCTAATAATTCATTCTCTACTAAAAGCCTCAAATATGACTCATTACTTGTAACCCTAAAATCATACAAACCTCCATGTGTATGGAGTTGTAAAAATGATTATGAGAATATAAGGTAATATTTAAGGACCTGTTATGGCCTTATAACTTTATATTTAATTTCATGCTCTGAGAGTGAGTAGAGGTATCCTTTTCTATAGCTTTATCTCCTAACTAGGCCTTAATTAGGCCTCCCTACCAAGAGACTAAAAAATGGATATATAAGCTCCCAACATGTTCCAAACACTAAATAAGAGTTTTATTCACTTATACATCCTCCTCCTTATTCTCCATGTCAAATTTGAAGATCTGATAACTTGTATGGACCTATCTTTTATAAAAAAATTAATCTTTTTAGGCCTAATCTATACAGTTCTATACAATCCTATACTAAACAATGGCACGGGGTGATGTTAGGGGAGTATCTAAAATTTTATAGGTTATTTAATTTTTTTAATCCATATGGAGGCATATAAGTTGATTTCTCTCTCATCAGGTCCTTATAGCTCTCTTAGGTAGCCTAGAAGTGCTTTGAGTTCTTAAGGATGATTCATTAACTTGGGGATTGAATCTTCCAAAAAATTAAACAAAATTGAAGTGGAATATGGTAGTTAAATTTACCTATTATCCTAAAGTCCCATGAAAATCCTTTTAACTATACCAAGTAATGAAATCTAGCCTCTCGAGTTGGTAGCGAGCATTCTGTGAGGGCTAAGAGAAATTTAAGGTTTATAGGTAGATTTATAAGTTTGATTTGATATCCAATGAATTAAATGAGGTTTATGATTTTATACTTAACATATTAATTTTTTTTCCAAACTCCTTCAAAATCTCTATATACTCATTGGTTTAGGCCTAGGGTTTGTAAGCCAAATTGCTTAACATACCCTAATTGACTATATTCTCCCATTTTATCTCATTGTCAGGGTTTTGAGATATCATGGATTGATTTTATATGTTTCTCACCATATATATATTATCTTAAAATTTTATATCAACTCCTACTTACTTCACTTCACCACTTCTTAGGACTAACTACTTAGTAGGCTTGTGTATGCCATTTGGGACTATGTATGGTTTAGAACAGTGTATGCCAACATGACATTTCACTTTATTTATTGAGTATGATAATTTTATTGACTATTTAATCACTATTAAATAATCATAGACACATCCTACTCTCCCTTAGTCATTCCAACCTCCCAAACAAGTAATTAATCTTGAATATACAAACCTATATCTTTGCCTAGACTAAGTAGGCAAAATGTTCAATGTTTGAATGGTTTCCATCATTAGGTAGTTATGATGGAATTTTTATCAAAATACAATCACATTACATTATATTGGTATGGCTCAGTCACTCTACACCTTTAGATTTATTCATATATAGTATTCTCAATGGTGAGCAGGCTAGTGTGAGGACTGTATATGACTAAGTTATGACCCATGTTTGGTTCTTTTCTCAAACTCTTTTATTATATTCTATTTGACATCAATGTAGTAAGAACTTAAATATCCTTTCTAAATTAAAAATCTTGACACACCTCTATCTTCACTCATACACTATTGTCTCAAGTTTTGAGAGACCTTTGTCACCTAAACAAACCTATAGGTGACTATAGGTGATTGTTCTACAATCTAGGTGATTTAAGAGCCATTTTTCAAACATTGAATTTATTGAAACCTTTCTCATGATATTTATATATATGATACTTTATTAAAAACTTTGAAACTATATGTTCTTATCAACATTGCTATCTCCAGACCAATTCTACCAACTAAATGGTTGTAGTGTTGGAATAATGAATATTTAAGCTTACCTAGGGATAACAGGGTAAGTTATTTATTACCAAGGGTTAATTTTATTTACCTAGGATAATTTGTTTTATTGTTGAGAGTCTCTCAACAATATTTTTGTTCATATTATTTGAAAACAAATAGTTTGTTTTCTCTATTTTGTAATCACAACATATAGTTTGTTGTCATAAAACAAACTATTTGTATTATATATACTTTACAATCTAATAGATTGTAATGAGAGAGTATAGAGAGTATATAGATAAATTTTAGGATTATCACCTATTTTATTCTCTGGTATTATTTTTGCAAGTTTCTTGTTGTGGGTTCTTTCTCCTAGATTAATCTTGTGGATCCTGTGTATCTCCTGTTCATTCTTTCATGGTATTAGAGCTTGGAGTTCTAGTTGAAGATCCTCTTCCCTAAAATTTTTAATCATTTTCATCTATTAAAATAGTTAAAAACATTATTTTATTGATGCGTTCCAAATATTTGTTATTCTCTCACATTCTAGTTCTTGTTTACAAGTTTTTTTCTAGAAATTTCTGTACTTTATGATCATTTATGATAATACGGTTTTCGAAAACCAGAAATTTTTTGTTCAGGGGCATAGAAAATTCAATCAAGAATCCTGTATAACTTATTTTTTTCATTCCTTCATGGCCATATATCTCTTCCAGACAAAAACCATCTGACTAGTTTTTCTAGCAGATTGTAGTACCTGTACAGTTTTTTGCTGTCGCAGATCGTACGGATGTCCTTTCTAAAATCTAACACCTGTTCATGAAATCTGATTATGCTAGCTTTCATTCTAGATCAAGCCGTATAGTTTATTTTTAGGTCATACAATGTTTTGGGGGATTATAATAGGGATTTCATAATTTGTTATGTTCTACAGCATAGCTGTACGATTTTCTTCATTTTGAACACCTTATACTGCATAAAATTAAAATCTAATAGTTGTATGAATTAGCAGACATTCTAGGATTTAATTTATAGCTAAGAAGTATGGATTTAGATTAGGTTATACTATCCATTGAGTAGATCCTATGGAGCTCATTCTGAAATTGCTTGAAGCTTTTTTCCTTGGCAAATGTTTATAAAATTCTCATCAAAATTCTTCCTGATCACCACGCCTTGTTAGAACAAGAAATTATTTTTGATAAAGCCAAACATTATTCATCATCCATCTCACATGTGTGAGTTATTTTGGCTTTTTTAAATTAATTTCTTAAATTTTAGTGGTTTAAAAGCAAGTCTCTAGCTTTAAATGAACAAAGTTGACTTTGCTAAAGTGGCTAGAGTTATTTTGTTTAAGAATTGGTAGGGAGGAAGTCTTGGGGTCAAATCCCCCTACATATTTTTTTGCATAAAGCCATTTTTTATTTTTTATTTTTTTTGTACCTTTTTATAAGCTAAGGCTAATAAATTTCATCGGGAGACATTAAATTGTAATGGGAGGGGTTTTTTGAGGAAAAAGAATGTCTAGGTTGTTCCTATCAATGTCATCATCTTCTTCGGGAATGGAATCTTGATTGTTTGAACCCATAAACTCCACAAATTACCATGTTTGGAAGCTAAAAATGCAACAACTCCTTCAATTAAAGGCCTTATGGAGAATTTTTTTGAAACAAAACCTGCAACATTCACCACTGAAAAAGGCAAATATGCATATGGTTGTAAGTAGGATGAGGCTCTTGGATTGATTTGCCTCAACGTCTCAGATAATCTTTAATTTCACATTTCAGATGATGCAATGCAAAAAGAGGTATGAGAAAAACTTAAAAACCTATTTGGCAAAGTTAATGATTTTAAAATTTTGTAATTAGATGTAGAATCAAGTACTCTCTCTCCATCAAATTTTCCTTCAATAGATGAATTCTTGGCAAAATTCAAATTTTTAGGTCACAGTTGAAAGCTGATGACAAGGATAAAAGTGATAAAGAGTGCATTTTCATGATTTTTTCAAAGTTAAAAGGACCATATAGTGTTTTTTCCTCTACTTTTTATACCATTATGGATACATTAGGTGATGAATTCAAATGGCCTTCCTTTGAAATTTTTTGTGAAAGATTAACTAGGGAGCAAACAAAATTAATGGCCCTAGATGCTCTACCTGGTCCTAGTCATGCTCTAGTTGCTAATTCTTCCAAAGGAAAACCTTCACCTAAGTCTAAACAAAAGCAAACACCTTCAAATAACCCTCCAAAGTCCACCACCCAGACACCTCATCATTTTAAATCTACTAAGACCAAAAAGTCCTTTAAACAAAAGAAGAAAACATTTGGTCCATGTAATTTTTGTGGTGGTCCTAATCATGATGAAAGTAGATGCTTTAAGAAGATGGAATAATTAGAGGTAGCAGTCAAACAACACAAAATTTCCATTCAGTCTCCATCTCCTTCTACTTCTCCTACAGGAAAAGGGAAAG
Organism: Torreya grandis; assembly: GCA_037957365.1. Classification (NCBI taxonomy): domain Eukaryota; kingdom Viridiplantae; phylum Streptophyta; class Pinopsida; order Cupressales; family Taxaceae; genus Torreya; species Torreya grandis. The sequence continues at coordinate 2,389,993 of JARHVA010000464.1, read as the reverse complement.
CACTTTTAGCCAGGGCTACATCTTCATGTCATGAACAATGGATTTTTGACTCAGGTGCTTCTCATCATCTCACACATTCTAAGGATCTATTATCTTCTCTTACAGATTCTAGTACATCACATATTGTTATGGGTAACTCCTCATAGATTAAAGTTTTGGGATCAGGTACTGTTGACAAACAGGATGGATGTTTTAACAATGTATTGCTTGTACCCCAAATCTCTTCTAATCTTCTCTCTATATATCAAATATGTAATTCTAGTACTGGTAAAACTATTGAGTTTACTCCACATGATGTTGTAATAAGAGAATGTAATGATCCTAGTGAGATAGTTGCTACAGGTACAATAGACCATACTACAAGACTCTATACTTTTGATAAGTTTGAGTTTTTTATGTCTTCTGGTTCTTCACTTATAACACATGGTAATAGTCTCAAAAAATTGTGGCATGAGATATTAAGGCATTTAAGTTATGGATATATGTAACAAATGAGTACAAAACATATTTTAAAAGGCCTTCCTAAGGTCTCATGTATTGATGGGGTGTGTCCTGGATGTCTAGTTGGTAAACAACACCAGGATCCATTTTCAGTTGGTAAGGCCACACATGCAAATACAACCTTAGGGTTGGTTCATAGTGATTTGATGACTTTTCCAACTCATTCTTTTTCAAGGGCCAAATATGCACTCACATTAATTGATGATTTCACTCATAAAACTTGGGTATATTTTCTCAAGTTGAAAAGTGAAGTTTTTAAGACTTTAAAGGCTTTCAAAGCCTTTGTTGAAAGACAATCATCTCTTCCTCTTAAAAATTTATGCACTGACAATGGGGGGGAATATGATAGTAATGCTTTCCATGATTTTTTTATTGAGCATGGGATACAGCTCTAGTTCACTATACCACACACTCCTCAACAAAATGGTGTAGTAGAGAGGAAATATAGAACATTGAAAGAGATGGAAAATTTTATGATTCACTCTAAAAATTTGGGTTTACAATATTGGGTTGAAGCAGTAAATTATGCAAACTACATTCAAAACCATATTCCTCACAAAGTTGTGCAAAATATGACACCTAAAGAAGCTTGGTCTGTGATCAATCCTGATATTTCAGATTTTTGCATCTTTGGGAGTCAAGCACGAGCATTTGTTCCTGATGACAAATACAAAGCATTGGAGAAGAAAAGCAAACCACTCATGTTTGTTGGCTATTGTGAAGATGTAAAAGCCTACCACCTTTTTGATCTTGTCACACATGATGTGTTGTTTCAACGGGATGTTCAGGTTGATGAGCTACCCACTCCACAGAAGTGTACATCTATTTCTTCTTCTCCCCCTCCTTCTTCTATAGAGGATAGTGAGGATTTTATTTCTATTATTGTTGATGATGACGTTGCACTTGTTCAGCCACCACAACCATCTTCTTCACCAACTTTGCCCAGGTGGGTAAAGAGCACTCTACAGGTAGCTAGTTCTTTAGTTGGTGATCCATCTGATTCTCATTGCACTTGCTCACAGACATCTGGTGTTGCTCTTTTGGGACAAGCTTGTACAGATGATCTAGTGTTATTTTATGAGGCCATTGGTATACCTGAGTGGGATGTTGCAATGTATGATGAATATTCTTCATTGATGAAGAATGATACTTGGGATCTTATCCCTCTTCCTAAAGGAAGAAAACTTGTAAAAAAAATGGGTCTATAAGACCAAATATGCTACAGATGGATCAGTGGATAAGTACAAAGCTAGATTAGTAACTAAGGGTTTTTCACAAGTTGAATGGGTTGATTACTTTGAGGCCTTTGCCCCTGTAGCTAAGATGGATTATATTCAGCTTGTACTCTCTCTTTTTGCTTCACATTCTTGGTCAATTTTACAGATGGATGTGAAGAGTGCTTTCTTGCATGGTGATCTCCATGAGGAGATCTATATGGAACAACCTCTAGGATTTGTACATGACTCATCATTGGTTTGTAGACTCTGTCATTCTCTTTATGGCCTCAAACAAGCTCCTAGAGCTTGGTACGAGAAGATGGATAGTTTTCTTTTGAGTTCTAGTTTTATTCATTGTGAGTTAGATCACAATGTATACATCTTGAAGCAAGGTAAGGAGATTTTCATATTGGTTTTGTATGTTGATGATCTCATCCTCACTAGTAGTTCAAATTCATTGATACATGACATCAAAGACAAGTTGGCATATAGGTTTGATATGACAGATCTGGGACTTCTACATTATTTTCTTGGTCTTCAAGTTTTTCAGTCTTCTGAGGGCATCTCTATTGGACAACAAAAGTATGCAACATACCTTCTTCATCGATTTGGCATGGCTAATTGTAAGCCTACCCCCAATCCATATCAGTCAAGTGTTGTGTTGTCTTCCACTTGTACAACTCCTCTTATTGATCCAACTTTGTATAGGCAACTTGTAGGTAGTCTTTTATACCTGACTCATACCTGTCCCGACATCACATTTGCTATGAACCTTATCTCTCAATTCTCATGTGAGCCTCATGAGAGTCATTGGCAAGTAGCCAAGCATATTTTGCACTACATTCGGGGCACCACTCACTTTGGTATACATTACACACCACAAAGTTCTACATAGCTTGTTAGATACACTGACTCTAATTGGGCTAGTGATGTTGACACTCACAAGTCCACTTATGGATTTTATTTCACACTTGGTTCAAGTCTAGTTTCTTGGGCATGCAAAAAGTAGAATAATATTACATTGTCCTCTATTGAGGCTAAGTATCGAGGTGTTGTCAAAACTAGTCAGGAGACAATTTGGCTTCACACAACAGGGTCCTACTACTCTTTGGTGTGACAACTAAAGTGTGATTGTTATTTCATTCCTATTGAGCATCAAGGGACCAAACACATTGAGATTCACATGCACTTCATTCAACATCTTATTCAAGATGGATTTCTTTCTTTGGAGTTTGTGCCTACAGCTGAGCAAATTGTAGACATCTTCACTAAACCTTTGGCTTCTCCTCATTATATTTAGTTGTGAGTGATGCTTTGGGTGAAGGAAGTTGTATTTGGAGGGGATTTCCCATGAAGTCCTTCCTTCCTTTATTTCTCATATATTTGATTGGTTTGTACATGGGTGCCTCATCAGGCCTAGTAGCCAGGACCCATATTTGTTTGTCATTCTCCCTATGTTTTGCTTAAGGGAGGGTGTTGGAATAATGAAATTTTAAGCTTAACTAGGGATAATAGGGTAACTTATTTATTACCTAGGGTTAATTTTATTTACCTAGGATAATTTGTTTTATTGTTGAGAGTCTCTCAACAATATTTTTGTTCATAGTATTTGAAAATAAATAGTTTGTTTTCTCTATTTTGTAATCACAAAAAATAGTTTGTGTCATAAAACAAACTATTTATATTATATATACTTTACAATATAATAGATTGTAATGAGAGAATATAGAGATTATATAGAGAAATTTTAGGATTATCACCTATTTTATTCTCTGGTATTATTTTTTTAGGTTTCTTGTTGTGGGTTCTTTCTCCTAGATTGATCCTATGGATCCTGTGTATCTCCTACTCATTCTTTCATGTAGGTGACCCTTAAAGTAATTTGATTATGTATATGGCCTCCTATATATTCAAACAAATCTCTAAACCTTTAAAAAGACTCTAATATTTTTTTTGTTACCTTTAAACCTTATCAATGTCCTAAAGGATCCAAACCTTACCAACATCATTGTTAAGGCATCTTTCAATACTAGATGTAGGTGGTTGTCTTGAGTTTGACTAAGTATTGAGGTTCATGACCTTATCCTATCACATTTAAAGTTTACCAATTAAATTTTAATTTTTTTAATGATGCAATTAGACACTTATCAATTCCCTAAAAACTCTAATCTCTTTAGGACATCACTATCTAAGGACAATTTTCTTAATAGGTTGTAGGTATTGATTTGAAGGTCTTAGTTTGTACGGTCTTGAAGATAGCCTTGATTTCTAATTCTATCATGACACCTATAGAGTTAAGATTCATTTATATTCTTTCTTATTTCCTTAAATATTCATATAACACTTTCAAATAACTCTCATAAACTTGTTGTTTTCCATTGTCTACACACAAAATCCTATAGGTGATTTTCCCACCAGGTTTCTTAGTTTGTCATTAACTACAATTTTGACCTAAAGTGATTGAAGACATAAATTAGTTCATGAAACTTTAATATTTAAATAATCACAATACTCTCATGCCTATATGACCTTCAAACCACGTTGATAACATGAATTTTCTTGGAGTTGTAGACCTATAAGCCTATAGGTGACTGTCTACAATCTTTGTGTTTTGAAGCTTTAGAAAGTGTAAACATTATTGTTGGGATTAAAATACCATGCCTTACATTTCATCAACATTATTTTTCAGGAAACATAGCTTCAAATTATTTGGAAACACATACAACCTGACTCTAATCACCCTTCTATGCAGACAAATAAAACACAATCCATAAAAGGTGAATGAAGAAGTGGCCATTTAGAACTTGTAAAAAATAATTGAATAATAAAAAGTATATTTATGGATTGAGAAGAGATTAGAGTTAAATGAAGAAACACTAAAATTCATCAAAAGACCTTGAGAACTCATAAACACAAAAAATTTGCTAGTCATCTCAAACTAAGCACAATAGTCAATTTTCTTGCTAAAAGACAATCCACACATGAAAAAATGATGAGTGAATGCATATGGTGCATATAAAGACCACTAAGAAATAAATTCAACTATTTTAAAGCATCTATGAGATCATACTATGCATTAGAGTGACAATAAATTTAGTTTATGGGGATTTGAGCTCTCAATAATTAGTTTGGATCCTTAATGATTGTTCATAAAGTTGATGAAACCAATCCAAAAATTAATTCCATAAATTATAATCCCATAATGGTTACAAAATTTGTCCAAAATATTAGCCCCCAACTCTACATGTATAATCTATATCATTTGATTGAATTTGGACTTCACTAGCTTGTGAATGGAGTGATGGAAGAGAGATATGGTTCTCTCAGAGTGTGAGAGTTAAAAATACATTACAAGATTTTTTTGAGCTGTATAATATCAAAGGAAACTCTGTAACTCTTTTCACTTGCAAGGAACTTACAAAAGTCTGTAAAACTTTCTTAACTTCTTAAGATGGCATTGAAACATCAAAAATATGATCTTCTCTGACATGATGACATATGTGGTAGTTTTATAACTTATCCAATCTCTTTTTAATGCTTTTGGTATAATTTTTTCACTTAGGTAAATTTTGACACATATAAATGTTAGTCAAAAATCACATTTTCATGTATTGTCAACACCTTCAAGTCTACAAATAACCCTCAAAGTTTGCAAAACATCATGAAATGTTATGATAAGATGTTTAATACTTAAAATGACCCTAATAAACTCATAATAATGTATGATACAACTTTACCATGCCCTATTTCTCCATGGCATGCCCAAACCACTATATGACTAAAACATGACATTACCTTAACTTCTCCAAACTAACCTTAAACAATGCTAATCATGTTATATGAAAACTCTAGGGACAATATAGGGTATGACAAGACCATACAAAAATTTTAAATTAGAGGGGGTGACCAAATTTGACTTATGGTCAAATTTGGTCAACATTCTTGGTGACTCATAGGGGTAGCATGCATGTAATGGTAATAGGATCATTAGCCTTGCATGTCCATTAGGCAATGGATTCATCTTTAACTTAGTTATAGATTTAAATATACCTTTAATATGACAAAAAAAACTGATTTGACCTTTAAAACACATTAAACAAATAATACAATATAAAGAAAAGAACAAAACACACACATGTTCTATTAAGAACTTAGGGAACACAACAATAACATTAGCAAACTAAACTATATAAAAATTAACATGAAACAAACTTTCTCCTCCTAGATCAAAGGGGAAGCTTGCACCATCTCTTAATCCATGAGATGAAAGAGGACATGAATCCATTTTCATTTTGAGCCTTGTTCTTGGTGTCTTATCTCTTTCATGCTTTCCAATATTTTTGGCATGATCTCCAATGCAACAATGATAACTAAAAATATGTCACCTAAAAAGGTGAACTCTTCTTCTATTTCAAAAATATTTTCATGACCTTTCTTGATGTTTTTTCTTGTCTCAATCATGATCACCTCTTGACTTATAGGATCAACCTCAAACTTGGTACTTTGAAGATTATCATGTTGTCCTTAAATTAGTAAAGCATATTCAATAATGTCTTCAGCTTGACCATTTGGAGGTTTAGGATTTTAAAGAGCCTTAAACTCATCACATATCTCATTAAACTTTAGACACATGTCATCTTGATCCATGGAATCATTAGTATCTTTGTCTTATATTATTTTATAGGTTCAACCTCTTGATAATGCTCATGAATCTCAACTAACTTATATGATATGATCTTTCCCTAAAGCACCTTCTCTTCCATGTCTTGATCAACCTTCTCATTGGAAGTTGTAACTTGATATTTATCATTTGTTTCTTCACTCAAGAATATTTATTTGTGTGCTTGCATTCACTAAGGGGACTACCTATAATGAACTCTTCATCATATACACTTGATTCATCTTCTTGATTAACTACAAATTTATATTGATCTTCTTCACTTATCTCCCATAAGATGGGTTCTTCTTCAAGAAGGAATGTGGTGGGAGGGTGATGAATAGGTTTATAGGTTGGCGAGGGAGTATGAGTTGTGGTGTATGACTCATGAATGGGATTAAGAATGGAGGTTTCTTAAATAAACTCAAATCTTCAGAGAAATAAAAATTTGGGTTGGGTAATGGGAGAGATATCTTCTTCAATAAGAACTTCACTTTGCTCATAGATTTTTTGAGGCTCTTCAATAGTTGTAAATTGATCCTCAAACTTTTGACTTTCCCACCTCTCTAATCTATCTATCCACCATTGGATATAACATCTCATTTCATGTAAATCAACATTGATGACATAGTTGTATTCATCTTCAACTAACCTCCACTTATCCATGAAGTATTGAATTGACTTCTTCAACTTGTCTATAATATTAATAGGGATCACATCAAGTTATTTTTCCCATTTCACATTAGTTTTTCTAATTTTAGTAGATTTTGCATGAATTCTAACAAGGATTTGTCTTGAGGTGGAATTGAAGTAGGAGGAAGAGGGGAATAGTAGGTATTTTGGTGATCTTCAACATGTTGCTTATGTATATAATAAAAAATTCATCATGTCTATAAATTAATCCTAACTTAGATAAGATAGCTCATGCCATACACTTCTAATTTGGGACACATTTGTTAAGTGAGAACATGACTAGTATGGAGATGTGTTAGACCCTACTAAGGTATCTCTTATCATAATACATGGTGTTAGGGAGGGTTTCAAATCCTCTAGTAAAACACAATAATTAGATAACCCTAAGGGAATCATATGTTTTGATATCTCACTAAACTAATAACAAGTAAATCAAATCTAATCTAGTGATCACCAAGGATTCTGGCATAAAGTGGGGTTTATAAAAATAAAAGTAAATATGTATAGGATACATATTCTCACATCAATGTATATGGAATCCTAATGCATGGAAGAGAAGTAAAAATGTATATCTATCTAATCTTAAAAATTATGAATAAAGTTAGGAATACTTACCTTTGAAGATGAACCCATCAAGCCTCAATCTCTTCCTTGGATAAGGTGCTTTGCAAGAGGTTGTTTTGGTATGTAAGGATGATAAGGATAAATAAGCTCTAGGATACACAACCTATCAATGCATCCATAAGACAAGATCCATATATCCAAATAAAGTATGAAACCTTAAACTTGTTCTTAAAGTAGAATGGTCAAAGTAGATGTGTAATATATCTTACTTCTTATTCTATTATCTAAATAGTGGTGAAATAAACTTTTATATATAAGTGTATATAACCCTAAAACCTTTTGAAAATCCTGACCAACAAGGTTGACCCAGTTGACCTAGCATAATTTTTAAAAATTATTCACTAGGTCATGAGCTAGGTGCGCCAAAAGCCAAACTAGTTCCTAATTAAAAATTACTTGAAAGTATACAAGGTCGACCTAGTTGACCTAGTACAACTGACTGACAAAAGGGGATTAAGATGAGGAATAAGAGGATAAATGTAGGAAATGACTAGAAAGGGTACAAAAAATAATAACAAACTTAGGGATAATGTTTTTAGGAGATAAGTGTATAGATTATAATCAACAAAAGGGAAAACATTCATGTGAAGCACCAATGGTCTACCCACCCCTTTCCTAGTGTACCCCTTAAGGAATACACTTAGAGAGATTGAGACGCGATAGAATCTTATAAGATATAAAGTGTTAGTAAGTGATAAAATTTTGAAAATATTATTTTTATATAGATTAGATTACCTAATTAAAGCTTATAAGACTTGATATCTTGCTACCTAATCAATGGCATCATCTATTTCCTCATGACAAGGATAATAGGAATCATGTTGAGGTGGATATGGATAATAGGGCTAGTAGGAGTCATATTGAGGCTAATAAGAAGGCACTTCTTGATATCTTTACAAGATTATTCATAGGGATACTTAACAACATCATGGTCATATGAAGGGAGGGAAGGTTGCCCATAAGACTTCCATGACTCATAAGGAGGGTAAAAATCTTGATATGGTTGTTGAGGTACATAATTAGGGTCATGACAAGGCTAATAAGGAGGTGTATAGTAGAATTTCTCATCATACCCATCCATGTCAACTTCATGAGTCAAATGAACACATAAGATATTAGGGAAAAAAATTATAATAAGTACCTGAGCTACTAAAACCAATTGATTTAATTTAGAATCACCATTGGTGAATGTTGATAAGTAGAAGAACACACCAAAAATTCTTCTACTCTTTTGGAGCTTAGTCCCATTGGGCATGCCAAAGCTATTGTCACTCAATTTTACACTCTTAGAAAGGTTGTTCAAGACATATCCAAATTGAGTGAAAAATGGGATTAACCCTAAGCCTATGGGTTGACTATAATAGGGGTAAACCTATAGATTAAAGGGTTATCTCCATAGATTTATCTTTGATTGTTCATCACCTATACTAATAGATAATTTGGATGAAAATGGATGGAAAAAACATAAATTAAACCTATCTTAATTAGGTGATGCACCAATTATAACCTGACCACTACCAACTAATTGAAATTACACATGAGAGAGAAGTTTGACAAGTGTCCATGAGTAAAAACAATAACAGGAGTTATGTAAATACCTCAAAAAGTCTAAGAAGCCATGTGTATCTCCTCTAAATATTCTCTAACTCTTCAAGTGGTATAGGAGTTGAAATTCTTACTTGACACCTTATCTAGATTTTTGAAACTACCCTTTGCCTTGACATGTTGAAGGACAAGTGGCCTTATTTATGTTTAGATCAGGTTATCCTACTTATTTTATCTACTCTTGACACATCTTATCTGACCCCATCAAGTTCTCTTTGACACATCTCTCTCTTTTCTTCCTAGGTGTCTAGAGGACTCTTCATCTCCATAGGCCTATTTTGCACACAAGTGTCAAAAATTTGATTCTTATTATTTGTCTTATCCAAACTTCATGGATGGCCTATTAAAATAATAATATATTTGAAACAATCCATTTTGAGGTCTCAAACTAGCCCCAATAATTAGTTCTCTACCAATAGCCTCAAATAAGCCTCATTCTCTATAGCCCTAAAATCATACAAACCTCATTTGTATGGATTTTATGGATTATTATGAGAATATTGAGGCATATTCAAGGACCCATTATGGCCTTGCATATCTAGGTTCAATTTAATGCTCTGAGAGTGAGTGGATATATCATTTTTTATAGCTTCTCTCTCTAAATTAGGCCTCAATTGAGCCTCCCTACCAAGAGACTAAAAAATAGATATATAGAATACTCACACATTATAACCCAAAAATAATAATTTGATTCACTTATAAAACCTTTCCCTTATTTTCCTTGATGAATTTAAATATTTGACAACTTGTACAGACCTATTTCTAGCAAAAAATAGTCTTTTTAGGCCTAATTTATATAGTTATGTACAATTATATACTAACAAATGGAATTTGGTGATGTTAAAGGGAGTTTTTAACATATTATAGGTCATTTTTAAGTTTTTATAATCCATATAAAGTCATATAAGTTGATTTCTCTCTCATCGGGTCCTTATAGCTCTCCTATGTAGCCTAGAAGTGTTTTGATTTGTTAAAGATGATTCATTAATCTTGGGGCCTAAATATTCCAAATAATTCCATAAATACAGAAGAAAACTATGTTATTTAACTTTCCTAAAATCCTAATGTCCCATGAAAATCCTTTGGACCATACCAAGTAATGAAATCTAGCCTCACGAGTTGGCAGTGAGCATTCTATGAGGGTTGAGAGAAATTTGAGGTCTATAGGTAGCTATCTGAGATTGATTTTATGTCTAATGAATTAAATTAGGTATTTAATTTTCTCATTAGCATATTAAAATAGGTTTATTTCCACACTCCTACAAACTCTCTACATCCTCATTATTTTAGGCCTAGGGTTTATAAGCCAAGTTTCCTAACATACCCTAGTGGATTGTATTCTCCCATTTTCTCTCATTTTATAGGGTCTAAGCTCTCATAGAGTGATTTTATATGTTTATCACCATATATATATGATATTAAAATTTCATCTTAACTCCTACTTACTTCACTTCACCACTTCTTAGGACTGACTGCTTAGTAGGCCTATGTATGCCATTTGGGACTATTTAGGGTTTAGAATAGGGTATGCCAACATGATGTTTTCCTTATTTTATTTTTTATTATACTTTAATTTACTAAATAATCACCCTTGAATCATAATATAAACATATTAATCTCCCTCAGTCATTCCAACCTTCCAAACAAGCAATTGCTCTTGAATATACAAACCTATATATTTACCTATAATGAGTAGGCAGAATGTTTAGTGTTTTAATGTTTTCCATCATCAGGTGGTTATTATGGAATGATAATTTACATACAATAACATTCCAATATATTTTTATGAATCAATCACACTAGACCTTTATATTTCTTCATACAAACATAATTTTCTCAAGGGTGAGCACTCTAGTGTGAATAATGTGTATGGCTAGCTTATGACCCTTGTTCAGTCCTTTTACGCTCAAAATATTTTATTAAAATATATTTAACCTAAATTTATTAAAAAATTAAATATATTTTATAACCTTCAAATCCTCACACACCATTATCTTCACTCATACACTATTTTTTTAGGTTTTGAGAGATGTTTATCACCTAAATAGACCTATAGGTGACTATTCTAAAATCTAGGTGCTTTAAGAGCCCTTATTGAAACATTAAATTTCATCAAACATTTTTCATTATATTAATATATTTTATAATTTATTAAACACTTTTAAACTCCATTTTCTTATCAACATTGCTATCTCAAGACCAATTCTATCAACTGGCTAGTTGTAGGTGACCTTTAAAGGAATTTGATTGTGTATATGACCTCCTAGATATTAAAACCAATCTAAAAACATTTATAAATAATTTTATCTACTATTTTTGTTACTTTAAAACCTTATAAATGTCTTGAAGGCCCAAAACCTTGCCAACATCACTATTAAGGCGTCTTTCAATACTGGTTATAGGTGGTTGTCTTGAGTTTGATTAAGTATGGAGATTCATTGCCTTATCCTATCACTTTTCAAGTATACCAATGACTATATAATTTATTTATTGATGTAATTATACACTTATAAATTCCATATAAACTCCAATATCATTGGGACATCATTATCTGAGGCCAATTTTCTTAACAGGTTGTAGGTGTTGATTTGAAGGTTTGAGTTTGTATAGTCTTGAAGATAGTATTGATCTCCAATTCTATAATGACACCTATAAATCTCATATTCATTGATATAATTTATCATTACCTTCAATATTCATATAAAACTTTCAAATAAATCTCACAACCTCGTTGTTTTCCATTATTTACACACATAATCATGTAAGTGATTATCCTACTAGGTTTCTTAGTTTGTCATCAACTACCATTTTGACCTCAGGTGATTGGAAAAATCAATGAGTTCATGACCCTTTAATATTGAAATAATCACAATACTTTCATTCCTATATGACCTTCAAAACACATTGAAAACATGAATTTTCTTGGAGTTGCAAACCTATAAGCTTGTAGGTGACTATCGACAATCTTTATATTTTAAAGATTTAGAAAGTACAAACATGAATATCAAGATTGAAAAACCATGCATTAAATTTCATCAACATTCCTTTTCAAGACATGAAACTCCAAATTCCTTGGAAACACATACAAGCTCACTCTAATCACCATTCTATGCAGAGACATAAAACACAATTCATAAAAGGTGAATGAAGAAGTGTCCATTTGGAAATTTTATAGAATACTTGAATAATAATAAGTTTCATAATATAATTATAATATATTATAGTACAATTAAGAACCAATCAAATTCATCAAACCACCTAGAAAACTTAGAAACATAAAAAATTCCTAGTCATTTTAAACTATGCACAAGAGTCACTTTGATTGCCAAAAAACCATCCACATGTGCCAAAATGATAATTTAATGTATATAGTTCATCTAAATACCTCTGATAACTCACTCCAATTTTTTCAAGTAGCCATGAGTTCATAATATGCACTAAAGGTACACCAAATTCAACTTATGGGGATTTGAGCTCTCAAAAATTAGTCTGGATCCTTAACAATTGTTCTTAAATTTAATGACACAAATAAAATTCCTAATGATATAAATTATAATTCCATATGGGTCTTAAAATTTGGCCAAAATATTAGCCTTCAACTCTACATGGATGACCTATACCATCTGATTAAATTTGGCCTTCACTAGTTTGTGAATGGAATGATGGAAGAGAGAGATGGTTTTCTAAAACTATGAGAGTTCAAATTGAATTCTAAGATTTTTTTTTACCTTAATAATATAAAATGAAACTTTTCAAATCTTTTCACTTGCAAGTGACTTCCAAAAGTCCATATGACTTCCTTAACTCCTCAAGATGGCATTAAATTTTCAAGAAGATGACCTTTCTATGACATGTTGATAGGTGTGGAAGTTTTGTAAATACTCCGATATATTTAGAAGGTGCTTGTTATGTATTTTTAACTTATGAAACTTTTGACATACATAAATGTTAGTCAAAACTCATAATTTCATGTATTGTCAACACCTTCAATTCTACAAGTGACCCTCAAAATTTCCAAAACATCATTAAATGTTATGATAAGATGAGTAATGCATAAAATGACCCTAATAAAATATGACACAAATTTACCATGCCTTATTTCTCCATGACATGCCTAGACCACTATATGACTAAAACATGACATTACCTTAACTTCTCCAAACTAACCTTAAACAATGCTAACAAGGTTATATGAAGACTCTAGGGACCATATAGGGTATTAAAATACCATATGAAAGTTTTAAATTGGAAGGGTGACCAAATTTGACTTGGGATAAAATTTGGTCAACATGTCTCTAAGCCTTATTATATGCTTTTATGAGTGTGAGTGACATTTGAATATCTCCATTGTATTTAGGTTGTTAGCCTTCTATTATAAGATTTTTATGATTTTTATGTACTTTGTGTGTGTGTGTGTGTGTGTGTGTGTGTGAGTGATGAGCATGACACTTTTTTGATATTTTTTTTCTCAATTTTTAATGCCTTGATGGATATCATGCATCTACCCCAACTATGTTTCTGTGATCAATATCACACATCCCTCCCTAGGTAGTTTTGTTCATATTTCAATACTTATTTTTAGTCAACTTATCACTACATGCTTAATTTTCAGCATCTATCAAGATGTGACACTTTATATGCTTTGATTTCTACATGCATTTTATATTACAAATTATATATCAACACGTCTATGATTATTTCATGATCTTATAATGTCATCCCTCCTACTTAGATTTACATATTTTCATAACATCTCTCACATATATTTTTTATTTTGAGATAGGTTATTTTGCATGCTTCTTAACTCACCTAAAAATAAGAGGCATACATAGTGGATTATCTTAAAGACTAAGCTCCAGCAATATAGTACACATAAAAAATTGTAGGTTTTACCCAATTGATCATAATTTATACCTATAAATCATGTAAAATGTAGTTAAAAAAATAGTCTATTTAGACAAGGGTGTAGGTCAACCATGTCCAAAACATGACATTGTTTTCCAATCAGTTATAAAATGGTAGTTTCCATAATTCTTAGAGTATCAATTAGTCTATAGATTAGTTGCATTATTTCTTAGAAACATGTTTCATATTTTTACATGGGTGTATCTCATATTTTAATTAGTTGAGGGGCATCATGTGTAATATGTGTTCCAAGTTATTTAATAGGTTTTCACTTAAAAGGTTACATGATATTAATCAATTCTAAAATCCATATACACCCAGATATCTAATTAGGGGCATGTGCACGACACATGACCACATTTTTACTTAGTTTTGCACTTATTTCATAGATGGAGTGGAAATATTTGTCAAACTAGAAATGAACCTTATTTGATTCACCTTTTTCACCAAATTAGAACTATTTTTTACACTAGAATAATCTATTGGGATTCATACAAGGATTCCAATCTACTTTATCTAACTTAAAATTTTCAATGATGGAGTCAAAACAAACTTGAATTTTTAAGATCATTTTGTTTTCAATGAGGATTGGGGAATGCACACTCCAATCCCAGTTCATAAATAAATAAAAAATATCCAAGGGTCCTACCCTCACCAAACACCAATTTTACACTAGAAAACACAATTATTTGTGTACCTAGTTAATTATATTCATTCCTTATTATTAGATCTACAATTTTTATTATATTTACATCTTGATTTTCATCTAAAGCGAGGAGTAGTTATATACA
>JARHVA010000464.1:2230000-2370000 GCA_037957365.1 Torreya grandis | reverse complement strand
TATATAGATAACCAATTAAGTAACGAGTCACACAAAGTAATCATTATATGTCTTTCCATACATTAGCATAGAGAAAATAGTTTGATAAAAAAATAATTTAAACAACATTAACCCTAAAATATATATTTAATAGGTAATTTAAATTTATTGAGGAAGTTGTGATGTAACATCATTCCCCCTAAAACTAGTCATCATCTCGATGATAATTATTTCAAATTCAAGTTATGAAATAAAATATAATATAGTAGCAAATCAATAACAACAATAATGATCAAACAAATAAATGTGGAACAAATGTATAAAACTCATCATAGTCCTCTCAAAGTGGCATTATCCTCATAATATTGGTCCCATTAGACCTTGCACTATTACACTTCTCTATTATGTAAACTAAGTTTGTGAGTGTCAATTATTGTGATTGGCTCTACTGTGACCACCCAAGGATTCATAACTTGTAAAATATTCCAATCCAATACATGAGAAAGAACATATACATACTTTTGAAGATATGAAACATGAAAACATTATGTAAAATATCTAGAGCTAGTGGTAATACAATACTATACGCAATATGATTGATCACTTACAAGACCTAAAAGGGTCCCACATAATTTGATGAAAGATTCACTTATTTACCAAACTTAATCAATCACTTTTGAGGCTTAACCCTAATAAATAATTTATCACCAACAAAAAATTCGCTTGCTATATTTTTTATATCATCATAACTTTTATTTCTATCATTGGTTTCATCCAACCTTTGTTTGATTAACTTGACTTGATTTTTAATTTATATAATCATTTTAGGACCAAATACCACCCTAACTTCTAGCTTGTCCCAAGTGATTGGTGATTGAAACCTCCTTTAGTATTTATTTCAAAAGGATCCATCTTTAAATCTGATCATTAAGAGTGATTATAAGTAAACTCTACCAATGGAAGATACTCTTCCCACTTGCCATTTTGATCCATGTAATACAATCAAAGAAGATCTTATGGAAGATGGATGATATGTAGTAATAAAATTCAACTGTGTTCCTAAATATAAATCTAGAGTCAACAAAAACCTAGATGTCATCCTCAGATCTTGATCTAAAATGATCTTTTTTGAAAATTGTGTAACTGGTACACCTCTTTCATGAATCTTTTCATAAACAATGGTGCATCATAAATCAAATTACCTGATATGAAGTGAGCTGCCTTGGTTAGTTTATCAACTATGACCAAGATCATGTCATGTTGGTTCTATGATAATGGAAAACCTTGGACAAAGTCCATAATAATTACATACCACTTTTATTTTAGTATATCATGAGGATATAAAAATCCTATCAGATGCACATGCTCAATTTTTAAACACTAACACTCCAAACAGTGAGACACAAAATCCATTACATCCCTTTTAATTCCTTTCTAAAAATAAAGAGGTTTTTACTTAGCCATAAACTTATTTACTCTAAGGTGACTTGAATAAGGGGCATTATGCAATTGTCTTAGCACAATGCTCCTCAAATTCTCTTTATCAGGTACATTAATTCTACCATTGTACCTTAAAAGACCATAATTCTCTAACTTGAATCCTTTGAACTTAAAGTTCTTAGCATCCTCTAGAAAAGCTTTCCTAACTTGCTTATAGAATTCATCTCCAAGGGATAATTTAACAACTTGATCAAAAAGGGTACTTTTGATAGTAGCCAAAGTATCTATATACATTATACAACTTAGGGAATCAAAAACTCTATTTTCCTTGCCCTTTTGTAGTTAATAACCAACATATTTGATGAGTATTAAGGTTTAGCTAGGTGAAGATATATTTAAGTCCCAAATTATTAGTATTGAGCTCAAATGGTCTCCCTAATAGATAATGTATCCAAACTTACAAATCATGAACAATTATTGTAAGTTATAGATCATGTGGAACATAATTCACCTCATATGGTTTAAGTTTCCTAGACTAATATGCTAAAAATAAACCATCGTTCACAATAACTCCTCCAAGAGCATCCCAAATGCATTATTCATTACTGAGAACTGACCATTAGGATTGGGAAATCTTAACATAGGGGCCAACGTAAGCCTCCTTTTCAAATCCTTAAAAATTTTCTTGTACTTTTCTAACTAGACAAATCTCTAATTATTCCATTGAAGAGAGGTAATTGGGTTAGCTATTTTTGAGAAATTTGGAACAAATTTCCTATAATACCCTACTTGACCCATAAAACTTCTTACCTTGTGAATATTTTTGTGTGTTGGATATTCCATAATGGCTCTTATCTTTTTATAATCAACTAAAATTCTATTTGTAGAGATAATATTTCCCAAATACTACACTTTCCTCTAGAAAAACACACATTTAGACAACTTTTCATAAAGTTTGTGCTTTCTCAAATGCTGTAAAACCAACTCTAGATGTTGTATATGTTATTCCTCATTCTTAAAATCAATGAGGATATCATCCAGAAAAAATAACATAAAGTGATCTAGAGAGTTCCTAAACACACTATTCATGAGATTCATGAATGATGTCAATGCATTTGTTAATATAAAAGGCAACACTATAAACTCATAGTGCCCATGCTAAGTTTTGAATTCAATTTTAGGAGTATCTTCTTCTCTAATCCTTAACGAATGATATCCCACTCGAAGATATATCTTCAAGAATTTTTTTTCTCCATGTATTTGATCAAAGATATCATCAATGCAAGGCAATGGATATATGTTCTTGATTGTAACTTTTTCCAACATCTTATAATTAATACATAGGTGAAGAGTACCATCCTTGTTCTTGACAAACATGACTAGTGCACCCCATGGTGTCACACTTGGTCGAATCAGCCCTTTAGATAACAATTCCTATAGTTGAGCCTTTTTATCAACTAAATATATAGTTGTTATTTTATAAGGTGCTTTGGATTATGGTTCTGAACCAAGTATTATGTGAATTGATAAATAAAACTCACTCTTGGGTGGTAATCCCATCAATTCTTCAGAAAACACATCTTAAGAATTTCTAAGGGTAATCTTCAATGGATGATTCTTTTTCTTCCTCCATATCATTTATTTTAATAATAAATTTATGGCATCCTTTCCTATGAACCTTCTTAAGCCAAGTTATATAAATCTACTTAAGTTCCAAATCCATTTTCTCACCCTGAATCTAAGTTTGATTCTTAAAATCATCCTGACACTCTACCTTCTTTAGATAACAATCTACATTTTCTTTATGCTCAACAAGCCAATTCACCCCTAGGATTACATCATATAACACTAGTATAGATGCATTAAGATCTAATATATTAGTGAATTTAGGTAACTCAAGCTCAACTTACACTAAACACATATTGACTTTGACCTTGACATCATTCTCATATTATACTAACCATGCATTTTCCATTGAATGAACTTTCTTAGATAACTTAAAAATCATACATGAGAAATAAAACACTTAGTAACTCTAGTTTTTATAAAACTAGAAATAGGTTGACTAAAAATATTACCTAGAACATCAATAGGTGAAACTTGAAAATTAGCTTGATTATTATTAACAACCACATGGATTCTTTGGTGAAAGTTCCATTACTGTGAAGTACCCTTAGCTTTTCATTCAAATTTTCCTTGAGTACATTCCTTGGAATAGTGATAAATTCCAAATATGAAGCATTTTCCAAGTGGTCCTTTCTTTTTTTCCTTTTGGCTCCTATCAAACCCAAATTTTAATCCACCTTTATATTTCTTGCTAACCAAGTAGTTACTGACTTATCATTCTAACTCTTGAACCAATTATTGTAATTCCCATTCCTTTTCTAGTTCTTTTTAAGAGTCAGTTTAGAACCTCTAAATTTATTATTGACCTTCTCTCTAACCTAAGAAAGAGACTTTAGTTTATACTCCTACTTAACTACCTTCTCAAAGACCTAATCCATCATAGATGGTCCATGCACATCTACCTCATATCCAATAGTGTGCTTAAGATAATGTAAATTAGGTGAGATTGGTGATGGACTATATGAATCCAATTTGGGTTTTTAATCCCATAATGAAATTTTGGATTTAAAAACCTTCATTTCCCTAATACTAAGGAACATATTTTAGGATCATAGTGAAATATTCCCATTACTCATTCACTAAACTATCTCCCTACTTTAGATTATAAAAATATGTTAGCTTCTAGACAAAATAAAACTAGGAAAACCATCATGATTTGAATAAAACCAATAATTGATCTCATGTGGTGGTAGTGGATTTGAGTTTCATCTCAAGCTTCTTATTTACCCACCATGTTACTACTTCACCAACAAGCTGATATGATCCCCAAAATACCTTAGTAACATATGAGTAGTTATGAATCTTGAAGTACTTTTCCATTTTCATCAACAAATATTTAACACCATCCCCAACTACAGTTCCATCAAACTTAGGAGGATTTACCTTCTCCATGTCCCATGCAAGTTTTATAGCTACACTAGCCCTTGGATCTTATGGTACCTCATCATGCCTATACTCTTGTTGAGCTTCTTGATGATCTTCTTATGAATAGGGTTCTATTCAACCTCTTCTTGATTGACTTGCTCAACATGCTCATGCACTTCCTACTCTAAGGCCATGATTTAGTCCCTAGTTTTGTGCATGGCAACAAAAAATTGATCTAACTTTTTAGTTTAATATATGATAAATTGGTTTAGATCTAATGATGATTGGTGTTGGAAGTACCTTCACCTCTAGGTCTATAACACACCATTATGCCTTAAGATTAATAAGAGAATACAAATACATTATAAAACTCATTAATTCTTAGAGTTTGAGCCTCAACTTTGATACCACAATGTTAGATCCCCACTATGTTTAATTCAAATAATGGTAAAATGTTTTTTTAAACTATACTTAATAATCAAATCAGATTGTTCCCAAATAAGTTATGTAAATTAATTTTTAACTAAATTCATATTTCTTAAAAATATAGTTATGATTAATTTAGATAATGATCAACTAATCATATTCAAGATAATTACAATTGTAGTCCATCATAAAATGTATAACTATTGGATAATAATAACTCAGCCAATTGTTGAAAGTTAACACAATTATAACATATAATAAGAATAACTAAAATGCTATTTATTAAGTAAAATCATACATGTTTTTACATTAGAGTGTATATAAATAGATACAATGTTCCATGAAACCAACAAGTGTCCATAAACTTATTATATGTAAATAAACTAAGATCATGAGTAAATGTCTTTATCAACTAACTACTAGAGGAGAGGGAGAGAAATATCTGAGTTCTTTTCCACACCAAACATAGACCATATATCCCCCCATGCAATTCCAAACTAAGGAATGACCCTCCCTTCACAAATTATTTGATGATAATAGTGCAGGTATCGAGAAGTCAACTACAACTCATGTGTTTTAATATTATAACTACATGCAACATATCATAAATAAATCCATTCTAATATGACATTGTGCATACATGAATATAATCAAATAGGTGAAATGATCAAATTTAATAATAAAAATTACTTTGGCCAAGCTTTTCATATAGTTTAATGATCCATTAGATCAATCATAATCACACACACTCAATTGGATTTCATTCATTCTAAGTATTAATGACTCTAAATATGGATGACAACTAGTCTCTTGATAATAATCATCAGTGTCAATAATACCATATTAATAAATAATCCATATATAATAATTCCATGAATTTCTCATACATATTAGTATTTAATACCACAATATTAAATACAATAAATATTGAAATAACTCCCTATTTAATAATAAAAACTTATTATCTCCAAAATATTTCCTAATTTTCAATACAACCTAAGTCCATATTTCATTAAGGCAATATTCCATATTTAATTATTTTTTCACAATCATCATAATATCTAAGAATTTACCAATTCCATGCAAACATCTCATGTTTTACAAGTATTTAAAAAATAATATAATTAAAGAATTCTTTATAAATCCTAAGCAAATCAGCAATATTAAATATGAAATTTGTTATTCGAATCGGCTATTAATCAAATTCCACATAATTTATAAATGAAAAAAAATTATAAATTAATGACATAAATTCTAGTGTGCATATGAAAAAATCTATTCACTATTAAAAATATATATAATTTCATATCAAATTATTTATATAAATATGTATATTAAATATGTCCACTTATATCTATATATATTTAAAATCCTTAGCCATTGATTTCCAAATGAAAAAATAGATACATATAAATGGTCATATATTTATATGTGTGTGTGTGTGTGTGTGTGTGTGTGTGTGTGTGTGTGTGTGTGTGTGTGTGTGTGTGTACATATACACATATACATATACATATACATATACATATACATATACATATACATATACATATACATATACATATACATATACATATGCATATACATATACATATACATGTGTGTGTGTGTGTGTGTGTGTGTGTGTGTGTGTGTGTGTGTGTGTGTGTGTGTGTGTGTGTGTGTGTGATTGTAAGTGATAACTCATATATACACATATGTGTTTTTATGAACTATTCATAATAATATTTTATCATCTTTTATGTATAATCCATAATTACATATATACATATGTATATATGTTAATATTATAAGTACCCTACTTTACGAATATATATTCATATTTAAGCAAAATATAAATCAAATAACATCACACAACATTCAAAAACTTAAAATGAATGCATACAACATAGATTATTAAACACTATTACATACCATATGGTACACCATTTTTATTGAAATCATACAACAATTTTAACCCATGATTAAACATTTAATACTAAACATATAGTCTTAATATTAAAATCATTCAAAGAACCTAGAGAAAATAATAATAGTCAAGTCCAACAAGAAGATAATTTTCACATAATCAATTCATAGTTTGTTTATAAATATTTGACACTAAAAAAAAACACATAGTTGACTCTTAATAACATATACACAAAAAAATAAAACTTGCATACCCCAATGATGCACAAATTATCTCAAGTTGATATGCAGCCATCCCATACAAACTTAATAATATTGACTCACTATACACAAATAATCATTTAAATATAATCAACTCATGGACAATAAATATTTTTAACATAGTCGATAATTAACCATATTCACACAATCAATTTTAAATACATATACACATAATCATCTCATAATAAATACATAATTGCTTATAAATGTTCAGTCAACCATAATTCCTTTATATGCAGCTGATATAAAGTACTTATACAAAGTATAAACATAGAAATAAGTAATAAAAAATAACTATAAATTGAATACATAGTCAAGTCGAGTAATATCACTCAATAGTAAATTCAATATTATGTCAAAATTGATTCACAATCCACACTTATCCACTTAAATATAATAATCAATTAATAAACATTTTGATACTGTTGACTCACAACCTTATACATAGATAATATAACCTTTATAAATAGTTGACAAAGTACCAACTCATTTGATACAATACATGGATTTATGCATAGAGTATTACAAATAAAAACACTTAGCCACTTTCAATTATAAGAAATTTATACATAGCCTAATAAACCTAAATGAATACATCATTGACCTATTCCAAAACCAAAAAAGAAAAAAAAACCAAAAATCTAAAATGATTTCCCAAGACATTTATTTAAATGGATACATAGCCAATTCACTATACTCCAACAAATCAAAGAACCATATAGTCATTTTATTTTGCAAAATGAACATAGTCAATAATTTAAATATCAAAAACCCTATTTCAAATCCCCTATTTGAACCATGTTTCAAGCCATTTTATCTATATTTAGATGTTTTTATATAAAGACTAACACAGTCAATTCTTTGACTAAAAAAAAGCCTATTTTATAATCCCCAAATCAAATAAATGTCTTGAACCCAATTTAATAACACTTGATGGTTTTAATGAAACACATTATATCACATAGTCATTTAGGATCAAATGCAATAACACAGTATTATAAATATACTACATAAAGATCTTTATATTAGTAGTCACCCTAAATATTTATATACATTTTATACCCATTAGAATCATGGATTTGATTATGTGGGGGAAATTTCTTCTCCCACATGGTTGAATCCCTCACCCCCTCTCAAGGGTTTTATCCACTAGATATCCATTTATCAAAAACCCCAAAATAATTTCATCAAATTGTATAACATTCATACAAATTTTTAGAGTTAATTAAGAACAAACTTTGCCTTTGTTTTTCCCAAAGTAGTCTACCCTTGTCTAAAAACAAAATTTCTTTTATTTCCTCTCATTCTCCTTTGTCTACCAGAACTAACCTCAAAATCAAAAAAATCCAACCTCTTTTATTTTTTTCATAGTCCCTTGCATATATTTTGAAAACCCATAATAACATGGAGACCTATTCTCCATCAATGAATTAAATACTTGACATCAAACCATCAATTCTTGGCATGCTCTCCATGTCTCCCAAATTGAGAAATAAACTAATAGACTTATCCATTATTTCCTCCAACTCGTAGTTAAACCTTCATTATGATAAGTTTTGCATGGTTCAAATGAACAAGCCACAAAAACAAAATGATGGTTATAAAATTAGGGTTGACATAATAATATGTCAATTAAAATAATAATTATGTTTTTAAAATAATTTGAATGCCTATCCCAACCTAAGCATTAAACATTAAGCAAAACATTTAAATAATCAATGCCACATACCTAGGTAACCATTAGGTATTTAGGAACTAATCATCATAGGTACCTTAGGTTTGGGTTAGGTTAAGTTTAATAAAATAATTTTATTATATAACTTAAATACAATTTATTTCTTTGGCATGTAAATGTATATGAATGTTCTAATGATGTTTTTTTATTTAATTCTTGTAGGTAGTCACCTATAAGGTTTATGTAGTCATCTAAAATCAAGGTTATAAAAAAAATATACCACTATCATATTTATATAATGGTAACATATCATAATTCCTAAAATAGTAATAACTAAAATGAAAATAATGAACATTAAAACACAATATAAACCACATCAAATCATACAAATATAAATAAGTCAATTCAATGAAATTAAAGCAACCATGCATTTATTATTCTATGTGGTGTGTGTTGGGTTTTTTTTATCAAATCTCAACACCTCCAACATTTCCATATATAATATCCTCCTTGATAAAACTCTCCCTCTATATTTGACTAGAGAGTAGAATTTTTCCTACATCCACCTCACAAATACAAATAGCAGTATTCTCATAACCATAATAAATAGTACAAATAATACTAAAGCACAAAAATATTGAATAAACATAATCCACATGCATATAAAACTCATATACATGTAACCAATTAAGTAACAAGTCACATAAAGTGATCATTACACACACACACATACACACACACACACACACACACACACACACACACACACGTTTAAGTAATTTAAGTTTGTGAAGAAATCAATATGTAACATAAGTTTAAGTGAATATTTTTCCTTTTACTCTAGTAATTTCAATTTATTGCATTACTATAATAAAAGAGGGGAAAATTTAGATAGATATATTTACATTTATTTATAAAATGGTGTGATTGTGACCACTTCATATACACACTTAGATCATAACTGATTCCATGGTCCTTGATTGCCCTTCCTTCACCTTTTATGTGGATGACCCTTACCTCTTAAGAAAATTATAATTATAATGTTCCTATTACACATTAAAAATAACCTAAACTCATTTTTAGACTGATCCACACTTCTAGTTTAGTTGTTTGTACTCTCCACATAATACAACCATATTTAGAATGCCCCATTCCCTGATACTTTCTAATTCATCCAACCACATACTCACACAAAATAATAGTTATTTGATCAAATTCAAAAAAACCCAATGGGTCCTCTTATACATTTTATTAGTCCCATCTAAAATAATTATAAAATGATCACTTAAATATAAATTTTCAATCGATTATCCACTAGAATCTTATATGATTGAGATTCACTAGAACATCTAATTACACATTGAGAGGAGAGTGCCTATTTTCCAAATACATATCCATAGTAACCATGACTTAAGTTTAAATACACCTCCAAAGTCACAAGTCATCATTAAAGAGCTTAATCAACTAGGATTTCACTATCATTTATCAATTTGCACATGTATTTCACACCAACCATTATAGCATGGGAGAACTACATGGAAATTTATCCCTCTCTTGAGTAGTTATATGTAGGAAATACTCAATACAGGGGGTGTTAGGGTATAATAAAATTACAATGATTTAACCTTATTTGAATTTTATCTATTTATCATTTAGGTTAAATTGAGATAGGGTTACAAGTGAATAATAAGGTACAAAATGGTTTTTACAACATATAGAGAGCTACTACATAGTAAAATATGACATATAGGTGAAGAAAACTTGTCGCATCAGTCTTATAGAAAAAACCCTCATAGGACATCATTGTGAGTTAGAGATACCAGCATAAGCCTTCCCTATTTAATTCCAATTAAATTATAACATATCTAAGTGAATCATTTTAATTAATTCAAAGCATCATTACAAATTAACATAATCAATTTTATATTTTCACTTCCATTCATGCATTACCTTTTTCAAGCTAAGTTGTTTCCTTCTAACATTTTTTGATCTTATCATATTCATAAATTTACAAAGTTCTAAATCAATTTGTGTATTTTATTACTTATATATAAAATTTATAATTTTATGCATAAGTTTGAATAATTAATATTAATATATCTTAATTCCCAAATTTGACAAAACAATCAAAATAAAAACATTACAGTCATGTATATCAAATTACATATAAAGAGTGGGAAGATCATGGCTAAGATGCCTTTATTTAGGATTAAATTATTCAAGTGTCATGTATTAAAACATGAAAATAGATAAATCATTAATGAAACACATGCATTCAACCTCAACTAAAAATTACCCACAACATAATTATTTCAATTTGAAACATTTATTCTTATACAAAATATAGAAGTACAATAGTAAAAGATGAAGATATCGAGTATATATAACTAGAGATAATTCATCCAATGAATAATTTTTTCATATTTTATCTATAAAAATAAATAAAAAATATTAAATTTACACCTCCTTGATAAATGAAAAAAATAGGAACATGTTATCTATTACAATAAAATATATTGTTAACAAGTTAGATACCAAGTACAAATAAATGGACAATACAAATACTATCATAAAACTATCTGAGTAAACTCATCAATCCTTCATATTATCCATAATTTACATGTTAAATGAAATGATAATGTGTAATTTGAGTGTTATATTGGTTCCCCTTACCATCAACAACCATAAACTTGGTCATGCAACAATCTTCCAAATAGAAGGGTAATGATATAAAAGTGCATGCAAGTAAAAAGAGATTTATTTACTTATTTATTTCCACCATGTATTTAGAAATTATGCATCCAAAAAAATCCAAAAAAAATTATGGATACACAAAAAAACACAATAGAATAATGATATCATAATGGTCTAGGTTTTCCACCCATCATGAATGGAATCCATTATCAAGGCATATGCCAACATGATTTTGAAGTTATCTATGGAATTGAATAGAACCATTTAGTGATGTCACTCATTTAGTCTAACTATGGATAAAGAAACAAAATATGTTTTTATGATATAAAAACCAATTAAAACATAAACAACCAACCACAAATATTTATCAATAAAATAATAAATAATCTATACAAGGCAACTAGGGTAGTAGGTACGCTAGTGAGAAGTACCTAGAGGCAATAAAAGTAAATGGAGGGTTATGAAGGACACTAGATGCCTAAAAACATCACCCATATTATCATCTACACCACTTTATTCTCCATGGAAATTAAAAAATTCATCATGAAACCTAATTTTCTCAATCTATAACAATATCAAACATTAATAATAATGAGAATCAAAATGAACGAAAAAATCTTAATTCTCACGCTTAGTTCTTGATGTTATGCCCAAAAGTTACCAAAATTTATGGAAAAATATTCCTTGATTTTTTCCTTTATTTCCTTTGTAAGTGGTTGCCTTACACAATTTTCAAATCCTTCAAGTGACCTTTCCAAAAATTCCTCATTAAATCCTTTGAGGAGTTTTCATGCTCATATGTGAATTGGAGGACCAAAATAGAAATTTATCTATAAATATACCATGACTAGAGATTTACCTAACCATAATTATTTCCGTAGACCATGTGTGAATATTTATACCTTCCTATTTTTTCTCTCTAATATTTTCTTTTCTTTTTTATGTCCTTAAATTTCAATTCCCTACATGAGCTTTTAACATTTATTTTAAATCATAATTATTTTCAAGATTTTCATAATTATAACAATGTCAAGGTCAAAATACACAACCATATGGTCCTTAATGTTCACCTATACATATAATTTTATATATAGTATAATGTGTATAATAATTAATTTTTTTAGTATAACAAGGTCCATATACCTTATAATGGTATAAACACTAAGAGTTATTCCACTTGAAAAAGCTTATTATTTACTCCAAGGTCTTGACATAGTTATGATAAAATTCCCACGTGAGTTATTATATTATTTAAACTTTGATTTAATGAAAATGTACATTCCTATTTTATATTTATTTACATAAGAAAACATAGTGTCATCACCAAAACCATTGACTAGTAACCACCCTAGTATAGGGCAATGACAAAATGCAACAAATAAAGTACGTAGTTAAGGTATAGAAATTTAAGGAAATAAAAAAGGGTGGAAAATATAATTATATCTCTTTCTCATATACCTAACTTAAACTTATAATATGGTGTACATTCTATTTTTTATAATCCTTCATTGTCTAGCCTAACCACTTACGAGTAACCACCCTAGTATAGGGAAACAATAAAATACAACAAAAATTAAGCATAGTTAGGGTTTATAAAATTAAGTAAATAAAAACAAGGGTGGAAAATATAATTTTATCTCTTTCTCATATACTTGACATACACTTATACAATGGTACACATTATATTTTTGGTACCACCTAAAACATGCACATAATCATCAACAATGCCTAAGTGGAAAGGATGAGATTGAAAAATATGGTAACTACATAATATAACGTAAATATATAATGTTATATAAAATAATTAATTTATTAATCAACTAAAAATCAAAAAATAAAATAAAATAAAACTTATACAACTCAACTCATAAAATTAATTAACAATTTTATTAGAATGGTTATTAATACACACTTATTTAGGATGCTAAACCTTGAGTGTTATAATTCAATCCATGATAGACATATAATTCACATTTTTAATTAGATTATGTGATTTATACATGTGATTTATATGGGATAGATAGAGAATATGTGAGGCATATGTGGAGAATTATAAAAGATAATGACAAAAAATTGTGTAATTTTATGTAATTATGATAAAAATATGGTGGAAATATATATCAATTTGAGGTATAGGTGGATCATACAAGGAATTGATATTATTCATGCAAATATTTATATATTATTATATTATGGATTGATGGTGCTATGTAATCACTTTAGGTCTATAATTCATCTACAATGGTTGATCATTTACATAAAAACCAAGTTTTAGGGTTCCTATTTTATGTAATAACTTATTTCAAGTTTCCACTTATAGATATGAACCTATTTAAGGTTTCATCTTCACATATGAACATGGTTTTGAGGTCCCACAAAGAATTATGATGATATTTTGAGTTGTCTCATTGAGTTTTATGTGATCCTAAACTTATATAACTCATATAATTGTTGGTTTAGGTATTAACAATATTTATCTCATGGTTTCAATAGTTGGATATCCTTGGCTCATAATCACCTAATATCATTTTCCAAATAATTTCAATAAGGGCATCATAGTTTGTATACCCTTGGGTGTATTTATTATTTATATTTAAAATTTAAAATTATATAATTATGTATATAATTTCAAATTTATTATTTATATAATACATTTATCTACACATGTTTTATTTCAAGTTTAACATGGAAAAATGGAGCATTAGGGGCATACATGTCATTAAAAATCATGGTAATAATAGGTACCAAATATATAATTTTATAATTTTAATTTATCTTTCTAAATATTGGATTAAAATGGGGACATCTTTAGACACCTACTATTTATGTTATACACTTTGGCAACATTAAATTTAACATACTTTGACATACTTGGGAATTGAATACACATTTTACTATTTTGCACATTTTCCCCTATTTGAATACCCACTTATGGTCTTGGTGAACCATATTTTATAGACACACATAATTCAATATAATCACTATTTAGATATAAACATGTTATAATCCAAAATAGATTGTCTATATATCTTAAATCACTTATATTCACCTCTATTATAATACTAGTAATTATTGGACAGTTGTGGTTACCATATGTTTCCTCCCTATTTTATAAGTGTTTAGGAACATTCAATGGATATTTTTAAAATTAAAAAATCTCCTTTATATTGGCCTTGAAAGATTCATGGATTGGTCATAGTGGGCACTATCAAAAAGTTAGCTATAAATATGAATCAATCCTAAGATTATACACACCTAACACTAACTTGGTAACTTTAACATGAAATTAATAGATAAATTATAAATATATTTTAACATTATCATAAATGAATGCATATCTAAAACCCCCATATAACCAAGTATAATTATACACTTAAATCAATGTTTCATGGTGCCAAATTTTGAAACCCAAACATTAAATTTTAGATTCATCACAATATTCCACACATACATATAGCTAGGATAAATACATGTAGTGTGAGATATCTTTAGATTATTAGAACATATAAAATGCTCATTCACTCAATAGGGAGTGGTTGGGGATATTCAAAAAAACATATTAACCCAATTTTCAAGGTTCATCTTATGATAATAAGTGCAATTAACATTTCAAATAAAGTATGAATTTTTTTGATATCAATACACAAGGGCCAAGGTAGGTGTATCCACAATATTAATCTACACGTGAATATATAGATATCTGAGGTGTCATAGACTTGTATTCTATAGGGACACTACTAGTAGATACATGACAATACTAGTCATCGAGGTATCATTATTACCAGCAACATCCATGTAGGTTATAAGATATAGTTTTCTAGTCTAAGCAATGAGAAGGCATAAATATAGTATTTTTAGTATATATAAATACTATTATGAGTGAAAAAAATCAAAATAATATAATAAAATCTATCTTATGTTACTTTTTCAAGGTCAAATCTTCTGAAGTGCAATATAAATATATCCATTTATCAATTCAAATTTGAAGGTTATTGCTCATATTTTACACAATTTGGATCTAGCCTAATTTGAATTTATTTAGATCACATTAATCCGAAATAATTAAAACATGAACATTTGAATATAACATCAAAACAAATTACATCTAACTTATTCATTTGTTCTATGTTTTACTTAAAAGACCTTTATGATGGGTATTGTCTTTAGATATCGACCTCACATGAATGTGTTTTTCGATATGGAAAATTATATCTCAATTGTTAATAAATTATGAATCCTCATAAACTATCTTATAAATATTTTATTTTCTTCCATAAATATTCCTTCAAATATTTCTACCATCATTTAATTCACCTAAACAAACATCCAAGTACAAGTATGGGGAATAATGACAAATTGGTCCTTATTAAATGTTAGTGTGATGATCTTCCTTATTTTTTGTTATAAATAAATATTTTCACCACACATTATAATGTAATAATTCATTAAAAAAATTGAAATTTTTCTAAGAAGGACTTATTTTTATGTCTTCATTTAATACCTTGTCCTAGGAAAATTCTTATGTGTGGATTCCTTGACTTAAGTTCCCTTTAGGAGTAGATGGATCTAAAAAATTTTGTGGTGGTAACTTTTATAATCTTCACCATATATGTGTCCCTATTTAGTGGATGAAAGTAATGGCTAATGCTTATTTTATTTATTCACTGGTTATGGATGAATAATATACATTCATCTCATGCATGTTAGCTTTTATTCACTAACTAATGAGGGAGAGGACAATTTAAAAATTTGGATAGTTTTTTATTCCATTTTTTTAATTTTAGTTTGGGATCCATTTAGGAATTTTTGGTAGTATTTGGATTTACTTTTAACTATGAGTCATAATTTTTTTAGTGGTTATTTATATTATTTTACCACCTAAACCATCACATTCCTATTTTTGAAATACTATTTAACCCTAAAATGGATTATCTAAGTATTTTTTTTAGTCTTAGATTGCATTTAAAGAGTAAATATAAATGACAATGTAAAAGGGTGATAATCACATATATAATATGGAAATTTGGTGCTAAACTTAGATATAACATATTCTAAATTTATAAAACTAAGAATAGGCTAAGGAAATGACAAAGAAATAATGTAATTCAATGGTTCTAATTCTAACATAGTTCTAGATCTAAAATAGGTATAAAGTACACTGGAAGATGATTCTAGAACAATCACTCATTTTTATTGTGTCAGTCAGGGATGGTTGAATCAATACTACTATCTAGGTTAAATATAGGTGTCTTCTATGAAATACCTACTATAAAAGGATGTGACCACCTAGATGTTTCAATATTTATATTCACCTTTGCTCTAGTGCATTTATATATAGGTCATGAACTATTTCTTCTCATGAAATTATAAAACCCTAGTTCTTCATATTCATAGTGATATTGTGAGAAAATGGGTTAGTGGTCACATGATGTCAATTTAACCCCAAAAACCCCTCTATCAAAGAGTGATACATAAATATAAAATACTATGAAGAGGTCCTCAAATTGATGTAGTTCTACCCTATGTGTTGAATTTTGTGTGAATCATGCAATATGTGGAAATCAAGTATAATAATGACCTAGCTTGTAACTTGGAAAATATAACTATTGTGTTACTCCTTAGATTATTAATACCTATAGATGTGTTGTAGTTATGAATAATATGTAAATCTGATAAATAAGGAATATTTATTCAATGTAATTAATGATAAAATGCTTTTGATAAGTTTCCTTGGTCTATGATATGTTTCCCCAGGTGAGTAATTATTGAGGACTGATATTGTATTTATATCAATTATTTTGGATAAGTAACTCACATTAAAAAACTTAGGATAACCATTAGGATACATTTCATTTGAAAAATATATGACTTTAGGACATTGAACACTTGTGTCAGGTTAGGACACTAGCATCAACATAGGTGTTTATCCCATATGTTAGTTTATAGGGATTAAAAAAGTAAGTATAGGCTCAAAAATTGTAGAGGTGGAATATAAGTACATTTTAAGCATTATTGGTAAGATATAAGGCCTAGGTCATCGACATGACATTGACTAGAATAAGAGATAGGCCAAGAGGCACAAGATAAAATAGGTGTGAGACTTGAAAGATTGGTAAAGGACTATAAATAAGAAGAACAACCAAGGTCTATGTTTTAAAAGTGTACAACACTAAGGTGTTACATAATCCATAAATATCATCTACATTTCCCCCCCATTTAATCTAGTAATGAAATTTATAGTTTAAAAGAAAGGAATATATACTTGGGTGTGTATAACACACCTTATCTTTGTATGTGCCTATATTGAGTGATTTATTAGTGAATAACCTACAACCAAGATCATATTTTAGTGTATAATCAATGCATAAATCTATAATTGAATGTACATATAAATGATTGAAATTGAAAGAACAAGGTTTATGAGTACACCTATGTGTCAATTTAATTTCCTTGCCTATTAAAATGTTAATTTGAAAAATATGTATCATTTTAAGGATCCAAAACTAATATTAGGACACACACACACACATAAAGTGTGTATTTATAAGGAGAGAGAGAGAGAGAGAGAGAGAGAGAGAGAGAGAGAGAGAGAGAGAGAGAGAGAGAGAGAGAGAGAGAGAGAGAGAGAGAGAGAGAGAGAGAGAGAGAGAGATTGGAAATCACATGCATCAAACCTTGGAGCAAAGGTGAGTTTCCACTTGGTAGTTGAGATTAACTCAACCATGTAACCTAGTGACACTTATAACTTGGTGAGGCTAGATGATATAATAAATTCAAACCTAAAAACCTATAAATATTTAGTGATTTAATCACCTCAAACATACCAAAACTAAACCAACTACTGTAGTATATTGGCTCAATAAAATATGTAAAATTCTAATTGGGGTATCAGAACATAAATGTCTATGATGTGGTAACAGTCCATAAAAGATATTTTGAATCTAAAACTTATTTGAATTTTATAATATTATACAAAAATTTCATAGCATATGTGCCTTAGATATGTATTATGCTAAAACTATGTATAAAAATAGTACCAATGCATAGAATTATGCCACAACTATGAATCTAAATCATATAATTATGTGATTTGGCCAATTGGTAAATTTTATAAGTGTGTAAAACATGCTTCCAAATCATGCCTCCAATATGTATAGATAAGTATGAAAACTAATATAAATACCAATATGGATAGCATGTTTACAAAACATGCCCCAACTATAATCTAGAGACATTGAATACTAAATAGATGTGGAGAACATGCTTCTACAACATGCCCCTATTGAATCTAAAAACTATACCATGTGTGGAGAACATGCCTCTATGACATGCCCCCACTAATACCCCGCCTTAAAGGTGAGTGAAAGATAGTAATTTGTAGTTACCTCACCTCAAAAGGATACAACAACTATATAATATGTGAATGGAATCCTATATAATATATAATGAACATGTCTAGATAGATATAACATGAGACAATGTGATCACATGAAGGCCTAAGATACATGGTAAATATCATGGAAACATCTAGATATTAACAATACAAGCTCAACAAGAAAACAATCACACACATAAGATCACTCAAAAAAATTCAAAATTCAATGGTCTAAGGAGATAAAAAATAAGGGGCATGTTAAAATTTAGTGTGTTAGGTTGATAACATAAATTATTCTTGATAAATTCAAATAAGATGATTGTACCATATAGGCCTACAACTTTGTCTTTAGGTGTAATTTTTCTTATTTTTTTACTAAAAGTCATAAAAAAACTTTTAATATCATTAAATAGACTTCACACATTAATTTTGATGTTATTCATGATAATAAACAAGGTCTAGACTCTTTTACAAATTGATTTCTCATGAAAATGGAAAAATGGCCCTTATATCCCTATTTTAGGCCTTTTAAGGTCTACAAACACATAATCCTTAATATAATTTCTTATGGTTACCTTAAATATTTAAAACCACTATAATCCTTTATAAAACATTACGATGAACCTATATACTATTTTTTAGAAAAATATTTGAGGGTCCATTTTCAAGATATTGAGGTTTTTATTGATGAAACCCTGATTTAGGGTTTTTTGAGGTTATAGGTGACTTGAGAGCCTAAATTGGAATAAATTTATTGTTATAATAACATTAAAAGAAACATATCACTTGGATTATACCGACGTCGGTCGATACATTTCTTAACTTCAGTTTCCTTGTAATCTAATCTTGAACTATCTATAACTGACATACAAAAATCGACTTTCGGTCACTGATTGGCTGATATTGAAACCTCTAATTTAGACTGTCGGTCACTAATCTTGACCGAAAGTCAGAATAAAATTTAAATTTATTTTGATATAACTAAAAACTATGCCCTAATTCAAACATTATTGAATCCATTTATAATGGCCTGGTACCGATCATGTGCAGATTTTGTTTAATTCAGCAACTCTGATATGAAAAGATACATATATCCTATAGATAGTATATATTCAAATACACCTTACATACCTCATCCAATCCACTAACTGAGCTTAATACCTGGAAACTCATTTACATGATGTTGATATTCCTCATATTTTTAGTTTTTTATATTCTATCACATGTATAAAGCTTCAGTTTTATCTTGTTTCAATAAGCACCAATCTGAATTCCATCATGAATCCACTCCTGAAAAGTGCTGGGTTTTCATCCAAATCTTCTCCAATATGTAGAAGGTTTGCATCCTTGGAGATTTTAGCTGAATCATAGATTCAAGCTTCACAATACTCAAAATATTTTAGCAACAAAAGATATTCCAAATGCTTTGCCCTCAACTTATTTTAAAGGCTCCCAGGAAACTTCTAGAAGAAGTCAAATTTATTTAATATGTTATTTTATTTATTTCCATAATAATTAAATTAATTAATTAAAGTTATCCTTTTGAAGCATTCTTAATTTTTGGACAACTTAAATTAATTAAATTAATTAAACCATTTTTAACATAAATTTAAGGGACATTACAAGCTCGTGCTCATGAATTCTTCAACACTAATGCCATGATTGAATATCTACAAATATTTCATCCAAGTTTCATCATAAATTATATTATTATTATAATTTATCAATTATTCAATGTACTCCTTATCTCTTATCTTCTTCACCACCTTCTTGTCTAGAATGGCTTCAATATGATCTCGTTGTGCCTTTGGTAGTTGTTTCTCCCAACTAATGGTCTAATAATATTTTTCTTTAGGTACATTATATGATTTATCCTATCATATAAAATTATATATTTTTTATAAATTAAATATAGGTGAGATTCCAATGTAAAATGGAAGTTCCAATTCATAAGCATTAGAAGAAAAAATCTTGAGACCTTACAAGGACCAATTTTATTCATCTTGTTCCACCTAGGGAATATTTATTTGATGAGATGGTAAATTAATATATCACCTACATAAAAATTCACAAAATTAATTATTATATCATCACTTATTTTATACTTACTTGAATTCAATTCTAGATATTGTTTTATCTATTCATAAAACTCTTGCATAGTTGTAACAAAATCTTCACCTTCTGCAATTCTTTTATCCTTATTACCCAAATTCCTTATCTCATAAATGAATCCTAGATGGATTTCATACAAAATTTTAAATTGAATATAACCCATACTTATATTTATAGATTAATTATATGTAAATTCTACTTGAGATAGTGCTTGATCCCATTATTTAGGATGATCACTTATAAATATTTTGAGTATGTTTCCAAGACTCCTATTGAACACTTCAGTTTGATCATCAATTGAGGATGGTAAGATGAGATGAAGATTAAATTTTTTCAAAAAATATTCCTAATATTCCTTAAAAAAATTCTAATAGAATTTGTATCCCTATTAGATATAATGTTTCTAGGAACCCCATACAATCTCATTACTTTGAAGAACATGTTGGAAATATTGGTTGTATCACTTGCTTTGGTACAAGGAATAAGGTGTACCATATTGAAAACCTATAAAATATTAAAAATATGGAGTCATTGCCTATTTTATTCTTTTTTATCCCAAGTATAAATTCCATTCTCACTAAATCGCATGGCCTACTAGAAATAGGCATTGACTAGTGTTAACCCAATTTTTGACTTTGACCTTTAAAATGCTAACATATTATACACATTTATACAAACCTCTTCACATAAAATTTAATTCCTACCTATTAATAGTTTAAAATCAATTAATCAAGTGTTTTTGTTTTCCCAAAGTGTCTTTCTAAGTTTCCATTATGTTTCTCCTTTAGTATATTCTCTCTCATTGATCCTCTTGGTATGCATAGTTAGCTACCTTTGAATAATATTCCCTCTTAGATAAAAAAGTCCATCCATGGACTCCTATTTTTATCTAATATATTTTTACATGCCTCATAGGGTTGCTTGGAATAAGGTTCTTCTCTATAAAAGTCCTTTAATGCATTAAAACCCAAGATATTCATGTGGAACTCCTACGTAATTAGAATTCTCGTATTTAATGCATCTATTAATTTGTTAGATTTTACACTTTTATGCTTGATAAAAAAATAAAATATTTACAAAATTAAACCCATTTAATATACATTTTAATTAGTTTAGTTTGATTATATGAAACTATAAGGCATGATTATTTGTATATCATACAAACTCTTTAGGCATCAAGTAATGCCTCAATTTTTTTAGTGCTTGGATAATGGGATAAAACTCTTTGTCATATGATCAATAATTTATCTTTGCCTCATTGAGTTTATCACTAAATTAGGCAATTAGTTTTCCATATTGGCTCAAAACAACCCTTATAAAAGTCACACTTGCATCACATTCTATGTGAAATAACTTGGTTAAATTAGGCAAGGGTAATATTGGTTGGTTTGTGATATTTTTATTTAAGAACTAAAAATGTCTCTCAACTACCTCAGTCCATTGAAATTGATTTTTATTTTCTTTGATGGTTTTCACTATTAGAGAACAAATGAAACTAAAATTACTTATAAACTTTATATTAAAAGTAGAAAATCCATGAAAAATTCTTACCTCAAATAAACTCTTTAGATTAGACCATCATACTAAGGATTTGACATTCTCTTTGTCCATATTCAATTTCTATTAGGAAATGACAAATTCCAAATAGACCAATTCTATCTTCATGAAATTACACTTCTTGAGATTAATTAGTAACTTCTCTTTTTGTATCTTATTTAAGACCTTTATAAGGTGTTTGACATGTTCTTCCTTTTACTGACTATAAATTAAAATATCATCTAGGTAAAAAATGAGAAATTTACCTGTGAAAGCCTTGATCATCTCATTCATGAGCCTCATTAAGGTGTTTAGAGTGTTAATCAGTCAAAATGGCATTATAATCCATTTGTATAGTCCATCATTGGTCTTATAAGTTTTCTTACATTCATCTCCCTCTCTCATTCTAATCTGATGGTATCCACTTATAAATTTTATCTTGGATAAATACTTGGTACCACTTAAACAATCCATTAGATCATCAATTCCAAGTAAATGAAATTTATACCTGATTGTAATATTTTTTATGTATTTTGAATCAATACACATTCTCAAATCTATATCCATATTAGGATTTAATTCTATTAAAACAGCATAAAGACTTAAACTTTTCATGATTAGGCCTTTGCCCAATAATTCTTGTAATTGATTCTTAATCTCTTCATTCTTTCTTGGTGACATCTTGTATGCTACCTTATTTGTTAGATTGTCTCCTAAAATGAGATTTATATGGTGAATGATGATTCTCATTTAAGGTATTTCATTAGACAATTAATCCATAATAATATCAACAAACTAATTTACAAATTATGTATTTATGGAGGTAGATCAATCAATTTTATGGTTGTAACAATTGTTCTAAGCTTGCCAACCAATGCATAACTTACCACTTATTTTATAATTTCTTGAAAAAAAATCTATACCACTTATTAGAAACACCTTAGGATTTTATTATATTGATAAATTATCCTCTTTCAATGGTATGAGTGTGTCCTTCTTTCCATATTTCTCAAAGGTGTAGGCATTGTTCATTCCATCATGAATGGTTTTCTTGTCAAATTTCCAATATTTTCCCAATAGGTAATTTTATAAATACATAGGATTAGCATCACATATTACCTCATCCTTTTATCTACCTATTTTAACTTCCCCTTTACATTATTCATTTAGCAATATTTGGTGTTCTTTTTGTATCCATGACACCTTATAAGGCATAGGGTGTGTTACTCTTTTCAAGCTTAATTTTTCAATAATTTTTAAAGATAATATATTATTAATTATTCAAATATATATAATTACCTTTCATAACTTACATTTTTACTTGAAAATGGTTCTAGATAATGTCTTCCTTTGTGTAGGTTTCAGGATCCCCTTGTTAGAATTGTGCAACACTCTCTTCATGAGCAAAGATTCTCAAAATTCAAGTGCATCTTCATGATAAGGTCATACCACACTCTCCTCATCATCTTTAATAATTTTATAACTTCCTTGACATGTAAAAGGATTATCTAGGCACTCATAAGATCAATACCCATATTTGTTGCCTTTGGAAAACCTACCTATAACGCCTCTTCCTCTACCTCTTATGAATGGTCTCCTAGCTTAGAATGATAAACCACCTCTTTTGGTTAAAATTTAAAATTTATAAAATACTATCTTATTCATTATTTATATTCAACTAACTTATTTTACCATGTTTTCCTCTACCTCTAAAATTTTTGCCTCTGCCCCTTGAATGTTGAGTCTGTTTCTTAGATAATTTCTCCTCTACCTTAAGATAATATTGGTATGCCTCCTTAAAGGATATTTTTGATAAAATATTTATCTAATATTATATGTTGAACCTTAATCTATTGATGTATCTATCCACATTTTTATAATCTTCTTCTATATGTCCTACTCTAATGGTTAGCTTGTAGAATTCCTCTTTATAGTCCTTTATTACCATCTCCTTTTGCCTTAGGTTTTGAAGCTTATTAAAGATATTAGTTTGGTAGTTTTTTGGAATGAATTTTACTTTAAACTTGGCCACCATTATATCCAAACCCTTTCTCTTTGATTTACCTTTCCTTCTCCTCTCATCTTACACTCCATCCCACCAAATGGATGCATGACCTTTCAATCTTATACTAGAAAATTTGACCTTTTTATCATCAGCCACTCTTTAATACTCATATTAGTTATCCAAAAAATTAATTTAGTCAAATATATAATCCAAATTTAATATACCTTCATACATATGTACTTCTAACTTGGGTTTGTATCTAATTCCCTTGACTACCTTGATATGTCTCTCTTTTGCCCTTTTTTCTCCTTTTTCTTGATCTACCTCTTCTTTTTTAGGCCTTTCATATTCTCTATCACTAACATATATATAGTAATTAAAATTAAGAACCCATGCCTTGGAGTGTCAATTGAGGTAATTTTACCCTTAGTATAGCACTTAACCCATATTTAGGGCCCTTATAATCCACTTTTAGTCACATGATAGTCACAAAAAGCATCCATACCTATTGAAAAACACACAAGATCCATAATGTCACAATACCCTAGTGATTTATGTCCCTATACCCCCAAAAAATTAAATTTTTATCTCCATAAGAGGATTAGGGTTGGCCTAGACCTATTATTGAGTCACCCTCCCAAGTGATCATTTTTAGAACACTATATAAACACTACTTACACACTCTTACACCCTAGGTGGAAATAATCACAATGAAACACACAAAAGTACCACCTCACATTGAAGGAAAGCTCAAAATTATTACAATATTATGTTGAATCATCCCATACACTAAATAATCTATCCCTAACATAGGTATTTAGATCTCAAGTGGATTCCAAGGCATCCCATCATACATTCATACTTAGGCATTCTAGCATTCACTTACACTTTACACTAGCACTTAAATTAGGAGTGACACATCAAGCTTGATACCATTTTGAGGTATAGGTATGTAGGAAACTCTCAACATAATGGGGTGTTGAGTTCATATCCAACCTACCCCATAAAATCCTTTTTCTCATGGTGTTCATTTCAGCCCTTAAAAACATGAAAACCTAGGAGTTTTGGAGGAAAATATACTTGCATTAAAAATTATGGATCACATAGACTTGAAATTTTGACCAGAGATGGAATAGGGCCTATTATATAAAACCCAAAAATCATTTTTGGATATTTTGAGTTGGAAACTAGTGAACTAACTTGGAAACTAAAGCATTATGATACTATCTAGAGGATTATGATACAATCCAAGGCTAATTATAATAATTGGATCATGTTGATGATGGTTATTTCTACTTTCTCACCAATTTTCATAGTTTGATTCCTCATAGAAGGCCTATTTTTAGCTAATTTATCATTTATATCTCATCCTTTCCACATTTATAATATTAGTTAGGTCAATTATTCTACAAATTATTTTTTGTATTTATTTCATATTTATTCCCTAATTAATGTTTTAGTCCTTTAAAAACTTAGGGTTTAAAATCCATAAATCCCTTAAAATTTAAATCATTTGCTGAACCTATCTTACTTCAAATAGGGAAAAAACCCTAAAACTAGGCTACCTTTAGGAATTATGTTTCTAGCCTTCTATATCTCATATTGAGATTCCATATTCTTGTATCTTTTATTTTTTATATTGTCTAATCATGATAATAATGACACCAGATCTTTGTCATTTTAAAATTCAAACTTTTCTAGTTTCATTTGCATGTTTATTTCCTTTCATTTAGAATAAATTCAAATAAGATATAAACACATGCACATGATTTCCTTTATAATTTAAAATATATTTTATTTGAATTACTCCCTAAATTTAATAACTTAACAACCACCTTTCAATTTTTAATGTCATAGCTTATGCATAGGAAAGAATCTCCTTCTCATCCTCATCTCCATGAGGGTGATAGTTCTTTTCCCTCTAACCAGGTCTATGTTATCACTCCTCCATGAGATGAAAAAACCTATATTACTATTACTAATTCCAATACTCTTTATATTCATGCATCCACCTCTTCTCTATAGGGTGTGTGCCTACATGTTCAATCTAAAGCAACTAGGGTTTACACTTGTGCAACTTTAAGGGATGGAATTACCAATATGATCAAGATGATTTTATAATTTCAAAATCAGAATCATATATTACATGAAAATATTACATTATTTTAATATTATAATACAAAATAAAATCCTCCAGGGCACACTAGTGTCAATAATGTATATGCATCTTCACCTAGTTAATTTGTGGAAAAAAAGTGTTACATATCAAAACAAGAAATCAAAACAAAGTGCATCTACAAGTAGTGATTAAAAAATTATTCAAACATCAAATATAATATCAAGTTATATTTTAAGGAAAATTACTAGAGCTAAGTTGATCAACCTACATGCTCTACATCTAGTGAGGATATATAGATATTATTGTGTATACCATGGAATGTATGGTCATCAAATAGATTCATGTTTGACATTAAAAAAGAATATACAACACATAATTTCTAATGAGGAACATATACAAGATAAATTAGTTAAAAAATATATAGTGATACATGAACATAGTAAAAAAAAATTTAATATAAAAATAATACAAAAGTGCTTTCCAAATCATAACTCAAAATAATAAAAGGTTCAAAAAGTATAATCAGAGCAAAAAAAAGTATAATAAGCATAGGCTAAACAACTAAAATATTCAAATGTACCTATAAAAAATGAGGTTATAATTTCAAAATAGTATGGATTTGGTCAAAAATATCTACAACAGTTTAATTATCAAGGTCAAGGGTTGGGCAAACATGACCAATGCATCACTACTCATATTATAGTAGTTGATAACATTAGTCAACAAGGTTTAGGATTTATGTATCATAATAAGTAAAATCATTCATAGACAATTTTATAAAGGCACAAGATATAGATATATAGGCATTGTTAGAAAAAGAGCAAGAACTTATGTTGCACATTTAGAATCATGCTAAGCCAATAAGCATTCTCAAAAGAGGCTTTCTAGCAAAGGAGACTTCAAAGCACCATATGCCTACAATAGGTACAATTTCAAATGAAAAAGTCATATAAAATATTGAAAATAACTATTTAGAACAGTCAATTACATGGTATGAGGGAATTCCATATGCTCATCCAAATAAAATGAAAGTCAACAATAACATTCCATTGGTTCAAAATCATAATGATAATGATGAGTAGAATAATACAATTTATTATGATTTATAAGATATTGATAACGAAAAATATTTAGATTCACACTACATCTAAATTTGGTCATAACACATCCATCATAATTCACAATAGTTTACCACTCCTTTTTTTGATGCAGGATCCATTGAGGGTGGGTCTCTTGTGAGACTCATTGGTTAGTAGTATCTCTCCTTAATTACATATAATTCATTTTCCTAGACTAATTTTACATATTTTTTTTTAAATATTTTTTATACATATATCTTATACTCTGAAAAGACAAAAATAGTATAATATGTTCAAACATACAAAATTATTTAAATATTTCTTGGAAAATACAAAATCTAGATTGTATGCATTTCCATGTTTACATTCCTTCTATTTGATAAGTACTACATATGTTATGTATGTTAGTGTAGTTGATTTCATCATACATACATACTTCAATTTCACATTTTTGAGTGTTCATATATTAATTCAAAACTCATGTACTCCACATAGATCTAGATTTGCTACTATCTACCCATTGGGTACACATACATAGATTCACATATTCAACATTGATACATTCACCCATTAGGAGAATCATACTACACAAATTTTAGTTTTTCAAATTATATCTTTCTATATTCCATATAATATATTTATCATTGATTATATCTTGATATTTATTATCCTATAATAATCAGATTTTTATCTAAATACCACTAATATAAACTCAACTTATGTACATCTTTGCTCTTATATGTATTTATACCACACATTTATGCATACTTTCATTTTTATCTTTATTTATTTTACATTTTATTATGTATCTTTACTTATACATCTATTCAAGGGAATTTGAATATTCCATTATTCTATGGATATAATCCAATTACTTTCATTGTGTGTATGCTTGGGACATGTGCCCATGTACTTGTGTGTGTTTTTGGATTTTGTATACAAACATTTGAACATGTCCTTCCATGTGGTTCTAAGCCAAATGTGCTTGATTTATACATATGTTTACATTTAAACATGTCCTTTTATGTATTTATTTCTTACACTTAGTGACATGTGACTATGTCCCTTGTATTATGGCCCTTTTGCCTACTTCATGTGCCTCATGGGTTTGTATGTAATATTTTACATATGTGTCATGGACATGGAACTTGTTTCTTGATTGTTACACTCAAATCTAGTATTGTGATGCAATGAGGTACCTCATTCATGTCCCCTTCTTCCTAGGTGCTTTGATGGACATCATACCCCATCTCTCTAAGTAGTTATTCAAACTAAACTCTAGATTTTTTGTTCATATACATGATTACATTATTCTATATATATTGATAACCATGTGAATGATATATCTTACATAATAAACTAATAACTT
Source organism: Torreya grandis (assembly GCA_037957365.1). NCBI lineage: Eukaryota > Viridiplantae > Streptophyta > Pinopsida > Cupressales > Taxaceae > Torreya > Torreya grandis. The sequence continues at coordinate 2,341,031 of JARHVA010000464.1, read as the reverse complement.
ATACTTAGATTAGTTTACATTTCAATTTCATGTATAGACATTATATTAGTTTATCATGTAGATATCATATGTTTTCACTCTAACACACATGATGCATACCTTTTATTTTGAGGATAATTATTGTAGAGGTTCAACAACTCACCTCAAAGGAGAGAACATTCACAAGGATTTATCATAGATATAAATCCATTATAATGCACTCAAAACACATTTTTTAGGATGTAGACACAAAATGCATAGCTTAGATTCAGGAAAACATAGTGAAAATGTCACAAATAGACTAGTTTCAATTTTTCACAAAAATAATATAGTTAGACACTACCTTGGCATAGTGGACACTAGTTAAATGTGATACTATCCAAGAGATTGTACTACTATCTAGTAGCCATAGAAATATAAAATTCCAAAATTGCCAGAAAAGTACATTAGGTGTAGTTTGGGTGTACATGGTTTTAGTCATAAATTATTAGATATGCTCAGTTTATGCTTAGTTTTTAACATAATTACAAAATTTAGTTCATATTTGGGACATCATGTGTGGCATGACCACTATTATTCAATTTTAGATACTCAGACATAGATTATTATGACTCAATCTAGAATCCATATGCATATATATTATAATTGGGGGCATACACATCATTTCCATATGTTTAGTTTGACACTAGTACTCTTAGATGGAATGGTATATCTATTTCATTCTCCACATTTTATACTTGTTTACTCTTAAATTCACACCACTCCATGTGAAGCTCATAAGACACTATATAAGGATTTCATGATTTTGTAATGTCAAGTTTCTCAAAGATAAGCTTGTACATAGATGATTCTATACTAATTCCCAAAGATAATAGACAACATAGATTCACACATCAAATAAGTGTGATTTTTTTTCCTATGAAAAAATATTAATGTATAACTTGTGCAAATTTATTCCCACCTACTCTATTGTGTAGATCTATTAGCATGAAATCTAATGCATAAGGTTCTTAGACTTTAGGTAATGTGTAGAGAAAAGTGCATAATGTGTAGTTTCCAACTATAAGTGTGCATATTTGTTCTTATTAATCACTCCTATCCAAAAGGATCCCCATGTATAAATGATGAATTTACACACCTAATCAGAGATATCCACACCATGCTCTCATGATTCATAGGTTATGACCAATGTTTTGCACTACTCCCTTCATAGACTAATGTGAGATGCTACATGTAAAGCATAGACTTAAAATACCACCAAATGTATCTAATTTTATAATAAATTAATGCATTTTTTCCATTCAAAAAATATTATCCGACATGTTATCAAGTGGGTTCACAGATCCCTATACCACTGTGTTATTATACCATTGTGTAGGATGCATACAAGTATCAAGTCACATGTAAGATAGGTGAAAAATAAGCATGAAATTAAATACAAGAGTTTAGAGTTTTGTATATAAAAATGTGTAGACCATGTGAAAAATTCATCCATACTATATGGATTATGAAAGGTGTGTGTGCCATATTTTCACATAAACTCTTTGTATGTAGTCTTATGTGCACAACTATTGTAAACTCAACAAAGTCTAAAGTGCATATAGTTTAGTTTATCACACACATGATAACTAAGAGATACTTGTGCATAACTCTATGACACATGAAAGGATGGCATGAAAAAATCTAGATAAATACTACATACCTTTCACATTAATGAATAGATTTAGGTGGATTAATAGTTAGCATTAATAAGTGAAGGTGGTAGTTGGGCTGATTAAAAATATTGAAAAGTTGAGGTAAAGTAGAATTAGATGCAAAGTTAGTAGGTAGATAGGTAGAATATGTACACACATCTCCTCTAATTATGTAAGTGTACTGATGTCCTTGATGCATGTGTAGATTATTTAAAGATCCAAAAATGACCTTTCAATTACTTCTATGGTCATATTGTCATACCAAAATTGAATGAGCATGATTCATAATAGCTATGACATAGGAATATAGATCTTTTGAATTTTGAGCACCAAATTTTGAACTAAATTTCCTATCTACCATACTAAGTGGTGAATTAATTATGCAAGATCTTACCCAACTCTATATAAAATCCATGATTTTTATTGCACAAATGGTTCCTCTCCTTTGTATAACAAAACTCTTCCCATCCAAGTTTGTAATATTAGCTTAGGCCTTGAAATTAGTAACTTAACTACCTTTCTTAATTATATATATTATTTGTGTATTAATGGTTGACAATATTTGTTTATGGATGTTTGTCCTTATCATTATTGTCATCCCTTCACACCTCTATATGGAATCAAAACCTATTGCAGGTCACACACTATGTATAAATAGGTCTATGTAGGTATTATCTATGGAATATCTACCATCTTTCTTAATGTTTTGTTGTGTTCCCATACCTCCATGTGAAACACTAATATGATTTGTGTCTTATTTGAAGGCTGTGTGCATTTAGTTTTTTAGTTTTATTATGTTTTCAAGTAGGTGAGGCACTTTATTTATTATTCATACATCATTGATTTTCCTTTTATAAACCCTCTTACCCTCTCTATCCCTTTTCCTTGTTGAGATTAGGCTTAGAATAAGCAGTAGATTTTCTATTCTACTCTTTGTTGGTCTACATGATAGTCCTAAACTAGGTGAACTTAGATTATAAGAAAGTTGTCCTTTTCCAAAGGTTCATCCCAAGGATAAAAAGAGTCCCAAACCTTGGGGGATGATCCCAATATTACATCAAAACATTTAAATACTCTCAGTTAGTGAGGTATAAGGTGCTAGACATGGAAGTGTTGTATAGTTATATGTGCAAGAGTCATTATTCATGGGTGTATGTTTTGAGTGATAATAATTTTTTTCACACTCAATGGGAGATAGTTTAAATATATAACTAAGAATTTGGTCATATTCTTAGTCATCAATGTTGAATACAATTTATAGTTCACCTAGTAAATCCAAGTATTTTTGGTTCATAAATATCATTTCTTCACCTACATGCCAAGACAAACAAGATCATATTCAAAAGGTACTAATTTTATTATCTTTTAATTACCCATACCTAAAATAAGAAGAAAATTTTAAAAAAACTTATCACCTATCAGGAGAGCTAGTGATTTAAGACAATCTTATCCTAAAATTCATTCTACTCCCTTATTCGGCATATTACCTACACCCAAAATAAAATTATACCCTATCCCATTCATAAATGCTCTCAGAAATCAATCATTTGTTCCCTTTAATGGAGGTAGTCCACTACCCCTCCCCTAGTATGATGACATTCTCATAGCTACTCTTAATATCATCCCTTACTTTATTGGAGAGAAATCTACTACCCATATAGAAAACATACAAGATGTTTAAAATACTTGCTTCATCCACAATGTATCTAAAGACAATAAGATATTATGACTCCTTGTCTCTTATTTTAAAGGAAGAGTTCTCTATTAATACCAAATTTTACATCTTGGTACTATCCAAAATTAGGACAATATAGGTGTGAGACTATGTAAATAGTTCAATGAGAAGATTGACCACACGTAATTGATGGAGTAGATGACTTATATTAAAAGAGATCAACATGAGTGAATGATCAATTTTAAATTCATATTATATAAGACTTCGGATTGAATTTCACCTTTGGCAAAGCCTTCTCCTAATACTATGTTTTTATATTGTTTAAGAGTGCTAAAAAATGATGTGGTCATGATTATTCAATCCATGGGAGGTGTATTATTGCCCAATACATATAAGTTATTGTGTGCATAGATAATTGTTTGATCCAAACATGGAAAATTGAACTTAGACCCCATATGCCTTTATTCCCTAATCCCTCATCTATAAGTCAACCCACTTTGAACTCTTCTCCAAATATATCACCCAATGATATCATAATTAACTCACTAATTCCATTGGATGCACCTCCAAGTGAGATACATGAAGTAAAATTATTTTTGTAGAGCCTTGGAAATGGACTAGTATCACTTAAAAGTTAGAAAGTGCAATACTCCATGCCTTACCAACCCTTAAACCAACCATATCAATCAAAAAAGTGTTCTTATCAAGGTGGCATGTAGGCTCAAAATAAGTTCCCATATAATAGAATAGCTTATGCATAACATTCTAACAATGCTATCACTTTTAGATCCCTCATGCCTTGGAAGAAAAATATGGCACATGACTATGAATAGTACTTTCCATATGATCTATCACATAATCAAGATATATATGTGAATGGAGTTTTGAGTCAAGTTCCTACGATGAAAATTGCATCACCACTTAAGGGACAACTAAATATTTTAGTTTCACAAGGGAATGAATTGTAAATGAGATCATAGGATTAGGTTGAGTCTACTATTTTGAACTGGAAAGAGGATGAATTATAATATGTGAATCAAAATGAAATGATGAAATTAGGAGGAAGCCCAATTGCTTTCAACATAATATTTAAAAGGAGGGTAATGGTGGGATACTTTTTTATTTTACACGCTCAATTTATGTTCTCCAAGTTCCATGTGTAGACACTAAGGGTAGATATCATACTAGAAACTTCCAAATGTACATGAAAATAGTCATTTAGAAATAAATTCAGCCTCAAATTGGTTTGTAGGACTGAGAGGAGGTTTCCATTCAAAAAATGAATATAAAAGGGGCTGAAATCCACTTTAACATAGCTAAGTAAATAAATAAACTTACCTAAGTGTAACTTTGTGGGACACTATTATTATTCCTTCTCAAAGTAGTTTTCTGTAGGATGCGCTAAAGAGCTTCCAATAACATGAGCCATCATAGACTATGCCCATCACTTATACAAGTCTATGTCAATCAAAGGGGGAAGAAACATGTAGAAGTAATAAACTATCCCTATTCTACATTTCTAATATTGTTGGTGTTTTATTGAATTTTAGCTTATATTTCAAGAAGGGGAGAAGAAGAAACTAAATATGGGTGTGGCTGAAAAACTTGTTTGATTATGTGTGCATTGAATTAGATGATTGTGAAGAACTCCTATTTAGCTTGGGAAGATGACCTGTAAATAAGACATCACTAATTTAAATGGTTGGTTAGATAGATAGCTAAGTAGTTTGCCTAACACTAGCTAGATCCCAAAAACAAGAGCTTCCTTGAGGGATTTCAATCCATACATTTTAAATAATTAAGTTTAAAAATATAAAATAAATTACCTACATAAATAATTAAAAGGTACTAAAATTAAACATAATAAATGATTGATAAAGAAATAAACTAGAAATGACTACTATAGTAATAAGTAAGTCAATACCAATATTAAACGACTTGGATCTATTTCAAAAAACTAGGCAGGGATCTATGAATAGGTAGAGACATAGAGAATTAGATTTGCTTGAGGGTACACAAGTGGAAATAGCTTGCTAGAATTTCCTACTATAATAACCATTAGTAGTTGATGTGATCATCGATAGTTAACGTGATTCTTGATGGTTGATGTGACCATTAGTAGTTGGATAGACCATTAGTAGTTGAGATGACCATCGATGGTTACTATGTGTATTTCTAGGTCAGGTGAATGGTCAGATTGATAGGATCACAAAGTTGGATTATAAGAGATGGGTTGGTGTTGGGCTAAGTATGAAAGGAAAATAAAATAATTGAATAGTAGAAAACAAAATACTTATATTTTATAAGGCTGATCAGGTGGATGCTTGAGGTGGTTGAATTGTTGGTGGAGTCTAACATGATTCCAATAGAGTAATGATACTTGACACTTTTGCAGAGTGGTTGTGATAAGTTAGACCTCTAACATGATGGATAGATCACTAAATTGCTGATGATGACTGACCTATAAAATAATGGAACTCTAGATACATAAGCTCTTGATAATAATTGTTGATGATGTCAACCTCCCTATTCCTCTCTTCTTATAAACAAGGCAAGAGAGTTGTAATAAGACATTAACTGGGTCTTTTAATCTTAACTCATGCTTGAAATGGCTTGCACATGGATTTAGATGAGCTATTTTTAGAAAATCAAGGTGGGTGGCTTGCATATTGGTGGTTGAGGAGGTGCACCCTGACTGTCAATAGTCATCCTGATTGTCGATGGTTGAGGGTCAAGGTAAAGAGTGGGTAAAAAGGTAGGTCAATTCAGTTAGTCAAACTAATCATGGGTTAGGCTTGATTAGTGATCAAAGGGTCAAATTGGTCCTACGGGGTTCTCAAAGTGGTCTAAGAGAATTTAAACATTCAGAATCATGGTATGAAAATTTCTAATGTCTACATTTTACCCCTTTTTGTTATACATATTTGAATCAACAAGCTATAAAACAAAAATAGATTGTTGGTCAAAGGTCATGGTTGTCCTGAGTATGGGAGGATGTGTTCCCCTTCAAACCAAGATATGATGAGGTAAAATAAAAATAGATGTGGGTTTGATAAATTGGATGAAGGTGATGACAAAGGTAGATATCATGAAGGTGGATGATAGGTTGGGCACTAAAGTGCAAAAAAGCACATAAAGTACAAAAAAACATGTGATAACAAAGATCATATATTGATGAGGTTGCCATAGTTGGTAAAATTAGGTTTGATGCTAGAAGGAAAAGTAACAAGTAGACCATCTAACTACTTTTAGGCATGGCATTTGGTTATACTTGTAAACCCAAGTCTCCTAGGTAATGTTTGTGATTTTGTGGGTATCCAAGGTAGGAATTACTCTTGATAAAAACACAAATTAGTCAAGTTTCATGGGTATATAAGGTAGGAACTGTTCTTAAGAAGACAAAAGTGGGTCTGATAAGTGTGAGATGGCATAAGCTCAAAAAGAGGTTAACATGGTAATGTTTTCATTGTAGTCAAAGGACTAGGAAAAAATTTGTTACAAAACACGTGCTAGTTAGGCTAAAATGGACCAATAGCAAGGTGAAAATGTGGTTGGGTTAGGTGGAGAAGGTAGTCTCTAGGGGTGGGTTTGTTGACTTGGTTCTACTAAAAAGGGGGTCTGATCTAGGTGAGAGAAAAAAGGTAAGAGTCCTGACTATCGATGATCAAGGTGCTCAAGCGAAACCATCAACTATCACCCTAATCATTGATGGTCAGGGTGCAAACCTTAAAAGGCCATGGGTTAAAAGTGAAAATTAAATTAAGTTTTACTCATTTTAACTTTTTCTATTTTTGAGTTTGGAGCTCTAGCATTTGGCATCTCAGGCAATAAATTATTGATAGTGATTGCTTGAGAGGCACTAACTATTAGCTAAGGTGGACTGAGTTGTATCGAGATAGGATGTAGGGAGCATGCAAACATGGATGGGGATGTGTAGGGGGTCCATAGATTCCTCCATAATGATGGTCATGAAACAAGGTAGAGGATGTTATTCAAATTGGTAGAGTAATTTGGGTGTGAATATCTTTGTTAAATTGATTTGTCAATTTTTCTACTGGGTTATGTTTTAAGTTTTTCCCTAGGTAGGTGTTGGGTGAATTTTTTTGGTAAAATTTGAAAATGATAGGGTTGGGTAACTGAATAGGGGTAGGGGTAGGTATTGAGGTTAGAATTTAATAAATATTCAGTTAGTTTGAGAGCTTCTTAGGTAGTTAAGGTTTTAGGTATTATGTTAGTTAAACACCTATAGTGATCATCAATGGTCAAGATTGACTCTTGATAGTTGACATATATAGAAATATAAATGCGTAACCATCAGTGATCACCATGATCATTGGTGGTATCTTGGCATAAAATAAGATTTTATAAAACATTTAAGGTTTTAAAGGTATATAAATCATTGAAAGGTATGGTATAGGTTGACTCGTAAGTTAGGTGCGAGGTTTGGTGGGTTGGAATGTGAGGCTTGGGTAGGTAAGAGTTGGAAAAGTAGTCAAATGGTAACATGAGGTAAGTTGGAGTCACTTAGTATATAGGTAACAATAGTATAGGTGTCTAATTTTATTGCTATAGATTCTGTGCAAGCATGAGAGTAGATACAGATGCATGATAGGGTACCATGCATCTTCATAGAGGTTCACTAGGGATGACCCCTATAGATTGAGCATATATGGAGGAGGTTAACATAAATGAAATAAGGCACTACCAACATGTACCCTATGATGTGTCTATGATCATGGTCCTTATTGAGAGATGGGAGCCTACCATAAACACTTTCTTGCTACCCATTGATGAGCTCACAATCCTACCAGAGGATGTGCACTAGATTAGACACTTTACCCTTTAAAGGTGAGCTAATATACCATATTAAGTGGGAGGAGAGGGATGACCTACTAGAGCTTATGTATGGAGAGGATCAGGAGTGTGTTAAATTCCACACTAGGGGCTTCAGTTACAATATGCTCTATTAGAGGGCATGAGGTGAGTGAAAACTTACAATGATGATGATGATGATGATGATAATGATGATGGTGTATATGTCCTACTTTGCCCTTCCTAACTTGAGTAGTGAGATGTTCCCATACTTATTATTAGGGGTTTTAGTTGAGATGTTGTTAGGGAGGATAGTGTTTGGTTGGGTACCTATTATTTTGCTATATATATGAAGGAGTTGTGGGGTTTCAAGTCCCATAGGAGATATGGTATTAGTGTTAGCCTCATTCTACATTGTTGGGCCAATGAGCACATCTGAGTGTTGAGGCTAGTGGGGTTACCATAGGTGAGATACACTTAGATAAAGTTCTTGATTAGATTCATGTAGTGGAAAGGTTACTTCACCACTTTAGGTATGGGAGGAGGAGCCCATAATGTTGAAAGGTTTAGGGGTGATTTAGGTGTATTAGTAATTGGAGACATCACTTAGAAACCATATTTTAAATTTCTAGTATTGCTTGACTATAGGAGGCAGACATTCTCCTTATAGAGTTATAGGTGGATTATTGGTAGAAGGGATGGGGAGGTAGAGCTTATCCCCTTTGATAGGGTGCATAGGTATTTTAGCCTTATAGAGAGTATCTCAATTGTATTTCCTAGGTATAGGCATAAGGATGTAGAGATCCTACTACTATAGCCACATCCTATGAGGATGTTACTAGATCACGAGGAGTTACTAGCTAGGCCATAGGTAGATGATGCTAGTTTTGTAGATGGGTACATGGAATGGTACCAAAATTTATATGTGGTAGTATATATTGGTGATGGTGATGGTGGTAGGAGGCCTATGGATGTGAACCCCATAGGGAGAGGGGTTCAAAGGCATAGATATAGGGGGTACCCTAGATGCTCAAGCAGGAGCAACACTAGCCACTACATAGGCACAAGTCATAGAACTACAAGGTCAGGTGGCTATTTGATAGGGTCAATTTGATACTCTTACAAGTGATAGGGACTAGGTGAGAGACTTACTAGCCTTGGTTACATAGGAGAGGGACTCCCTCAGGCATAGAAGAGGAGGGGTAATGGCACTTATAGGACCATTAGACACCATTTTGATGGCATGATACCTGGATATAATTAAGGATTTATGGTATTATGAGGATATAATTTTGAGGTAATGTTTTGATGAACCCAAATGGGGTAAGTATAGAGTGAGCTTGTTAGGTGGTGCTAGTGCGGTAACACTAGGGTAGTGGGAAACTTTTTTTGGTACTCCAAGTAGATAGGTATCAGGGCCCAATGGTATGCCATGAGATAGTGGTACCCTAGGATAATAGACATGACATATACATATCATATATTATTGTATATCATTTTTTTTCTAGCATATGAGATGATGTAGTGGGATGTACATTTTAAGAGAGAGACATGTATATCTATTTGTACACACTATGATGTTATGTGACTCACGAGTTATATGATTTTTGTTTTTTGTTCATGCTCATGGTCTATGGTTTGATTATGATATTAATGCTTATGATGGTATTTTTATATTTATTATGAATTATGCTTGTGTGATGGATGATAGACATCAATGTAGACTTCACCTAGATAGGTGTGAGATGGATTTGATTTATGTGTATGCTTCTTATTTGCTTTCTGTCATGCTAAATTTTAATGGGTATATGCTTCATTATTTAGATTTAGACATGTGATGAAATGATTGATTTTTTTTATGGATCATGGATGTTATGATGTTATTATGCTTGTTATGGTTATGGTTATGGTTATGCTTATGTTCATATGATTGTTGTTAATTCATTTTAAGGTAAAACACGTGAGGTAGTTTAATTAACAACACTAGATGGGTGAACAAAGAATATAATCAAGAGACAAACATTGTAATGAAAATCCCAACTAGTCACGATAGGATAGGAAGAGGGAACGATGTCTCTTCTTTGAAAATGACTAAAACAAAACCAAAGTTGGATAAGCTTAATGAACATAAGCCATTTGAATGCTTCATATTAGTGTTTATTATTTGGTTAAAAAAGGTGTCTTGACCACATAATATCAAGTAAGCTTAAAATTCCTTACTTATAATGTATAAAAGGGAATATGGATGAAAATGGAACCTTTTTGTGAGACTAGCATGCCTATTTTGTAGGTGTATAAAAAAGTCAAGGTCATACACAATGTAGACTGATCGATGTGGGAAGTCTACTTGTGAAAGCTGATTGTGGGTTCCATATTATTTTACTATGTTTGAGCTGATTGTGACTTTTAAAAATTAGTTTTCTTTTTTTGTGATTTGGGAATGGGTCTTTTGATTTACTTCTATATATGGGAAGTTGATTGATATAGGAAGATTCTAAGAAATTGCTATGATTTTGATAAATGCTTTACTTAGCCATCCTTCAAGGGAGTGGTCTATGTTTGTGTGCTTTGTTTAATGCTTTATGATAGTTATCCTTCAAGGGATAATTCCACCTTATATTTGTGTAATTTTAGTATGTTTATGCAGCTATCTTTCAAGGAAGTAATGTACGAATGCTAAGAATGACCCATGATTTATATTAGTTTGGATTTTTAATTTTGCTTGTATGTTTTTTTTCTTAACATAGACATGCTTATATAGGTTTAAGGGTTCACCTTTATGAAGGAAAAAATAAAATCACAAAAATGTTGATTAAGTGTAAAGAGGTTTAGGTGACAATGGCCATGGGATCCATCTTGGGAGAGGGGTAGAAAGTACCATGAGAATCATGCCATGGGTAAAGTTGTGGTACCCATTATTCAATATTAGGTTATGAATTTGACAGATAATCACATGATTTAGTTTTAATTAATTTCCCCTAAAATAGGGAGATGAATGTGGTTAAAATCAATGGATGAGCTTAAGTTAAAACAATAGGTGAACTTGATCCTTTCTTAACAAAAGAATGGATGTAGATGCAAAGCAAATTATAATTTTGGGTTATGATATAGGGTCTAAGCAAATTGAAATCAAATTTTCCCTACTTGTTTTTCTCTATATTGGTGACATGTTGATTTTACTTTAGGACAAGGTCTCCAATGTTGAATTATTACACTTTAAGGTGTTTTTTATAGGCACACTTGACATTATTTTTGTAGAAATGAAGATGGGTAAGGGCTATTAAATGATGTTCATCAAGTAGCTCAATTTGGGATAAATGGTGTTGATGATAATCATCCTCATAAATGAGATCTTGCAAAGATATGAAAACAGAGGATATTTGGACTTTGAGCGGTAAAACTTCCTCCACTCTAAACATAAGAGAAAAAGGGGTAGCTCTCATAGGAGTTAAAATGCTAGTCAAATATGCCCACAAGTCAAAGGGGATATGCAAATGCCAATCCTGACTAGATACATTGACCATTTTATTTAACACATTGTTAAGAACTTTTATAGAGGACTCAACCTATCTATTCAATTGAGGGTGATAGGGTGAGGAGAATCTTAAATCAATACCGATGCATCACATATACCTTAGACTTGCCTATTCTTAAAATATTTTCCATTGTCAGTGATAATCTTATGAGGAAGATCAAAGTGATAGATGATGTGATGGTTGATAAAATTAAAAATCTTCTCTGCTTTGATTGAGACTAGAGGAATAGCCTCTACCCATTTGGTAAAATATTCAATCACAATCTATGAATAATAGGGGTTAATTTCACCAATAAGGTCTATACCCTATTGTGAGAAGGGATAGGAACTACCAGAAACATGAAGGTTATGGCTAGGTACATGATGAAAATTGGTGTGTTATTGGCATTGAACACACTTTTTCACATAATCAAAACAATCTTGGTTAAGAGTAGGCCAATAATATCTAAGGTAAAGGATGTGTTTAGCTATGGTGAGGCCACTAAATTATCCCCCATAGATTCTACCATATGTTTCCTAGATAGCATGAGAGGCTTCATGACTATGTAGGTAACAAAAGAAGAGGCCATAAATGTTGTGTTTTTAAATAATTCCTCCCATAATGGTATAATGTGAGGTACTCTAGATAAATTCTCTTTGATCATTCATAGAGAGGCCAGAAGGAAGGATGGAAAGGTTGAGGTAGGTAAAGGTTTGTTGATACCAAAGGTTTGTTTGGGTCTATTCCACATGTAAAATGGTGGGAAAATATAGTTTGACATAGGAAGGTTGGGCTTATTCTATGGTTTATGATAGATAGGTTAGATTCATAAGGTGAAAACAAGATCTTAGAGGTGAGGGAAGCCATTGTATCAACAAACTTATTGGTAGATCGTGGGGTAGTTTGGATGTGGTAATGCTCAAATAATACTAAGAATTCATCACCTAGTTGTTTGTATTATTGAAAAACATCATTATTACACTAGTAATAGCCATTTATTTGATTAACCATAGATTAGGATTCATTGATGATGTTGATTATTTTGACTCTTAGGGCTAAGATAGTTTGAAGGATTATCACTAAGGCTTCATATTCAACATATTGTTGGTACATTAAAAATTAGTATTAAAGGAAAAAAAGAAGAGGTTTACTATTAAATAGGATAAGGATGATACCATCTCCCCCACCATGTTGACATTTTGAGCCATCAAAGAACATGGTGACTTGATAGGTGAAGTCCACCTGAGAGAGGGTTGTGATGGACTCATCAGAAAATTCGAGAGGAGGTTGATTATCTACTAATGGTGCTTTAGCTAAGTGGCCAATAATTACTTGCCCCATAATTGAGTTTTTTAGATTGAAATTAAAGTCAAATTACACTAAGATCATAAGCCACTTGGCCATATGTTGGTTTTGGTATGGCTTGGATGACATATACTTGAGTGGGTCAGTATTGGTTATGACATAGGTTTTGTGTTTAATAAGGTAATGGAAAATTTTAGTGTCCATGAAGAATAAAGCTAATCAAAGATTCACAGTATGGGTATTGTTGACCAAATTTCACCTCAATATAATTTTTTCAAACATTTTCATGGAGAGATGAATAGCAGTTGCAAGAATAGGTCATTTTAGAGGTCAAAAATTGCAATTCAAGGAGGCTAAAGTATTTTAGCTCCATTGAAGTGTATGTTGGGTTATTTATAGGTCAAGTCTTAGCCTCTCATAAACCTGAGTTACTCCTCAGGACCAAGTTAGGTTCTTTGAATGAATTGACTTATAAAATGTTTATGAGTATAAGTAATCTAGGTTTACGAACCCAAATTACTCCTAATGCTTTATGGGTTTTCAACGATGCATGACTTTGAGTTTTACAAGGACCGAGTCTTAAATTAATTTATAATAAAAATAAATTATAAAACCCAAAATGGTCTTAATAATGTTCCCCCCCAAGTGTCCCTTTAGAGTTTTTTAAAGGGCACTTTTCTTCCAAGTGACCCTTAAGAAAATTTACAATGGGCACTTTTCTTCCCAAGTGTCCCTTTGGAATTTTATGAAGGGCAATTTTCTTCCAAGTGACCCTTTAGAAAAATTTTGAAGGGAAATTTTTATCCCAAGTGTCCCTTCACATTTTCTTGAATGGCACTTTGTTATCTAAGTGACCCTTCAAAAAAGTTTTGAAGGGCACTCTTCTTCCCAAGTGACCCTTCAGACTTTTTCAAAGGGCCACTTTGTCTTTGGAAATGCCCTTTAAAAAAAAATTTAAGGGCCATTGACTTTGGAAATACCCTTCAAATTTGTTTGAAAGGGACCTTGTGCCTTCTCCAAGTATCCTTCATAACTTTTTCAAAGGACACTTTCTCAAGTGTCCTTCAAGAAAATTTCTTGAAGGAACTAGCCATTGCCTTTTGAGAAAATCCTTGAAAGAATTCCTTCAGATAAATTTTCCAAAGGAATTACTTTAGGAAAATTACCTAAAACATAAACCCAACCTGATGGATTCCCATGATGTGCCATAGGACATCAAGTTTAATACAAACAACTAGCCATTGGGATTCAAAGACATGACATGCCACAAGATGTCAAATTTACGGTGGCCAACTAGCTATTTAGATTTAAAGACATGACATGTTGTAGGATGTCAAATTCAAGGTGGCTAACTAGACATTGGGATTCAAAGACATGACATGCTATAAGACATCAAATTTAGGGTGGCCAACTAGCCATTGAGATTCAAATATGATGTGCCATAGGTAGTAAAATTCATGCTCAAGTTTTCAAGCAAGAAAAAAAATACATTTAGAGAACCTGATAGGGTCTTAAGCAAAGATAGTGTAAATCAGGTTTCCCAAAGAGTTTTGCTTGTGAATTTAATAATTAAAATTCATCAAAAATCCTAAAAAGGAAGAGACAATGCTTTGAAAGTTTTCAAAAGAGGTTTTCTTATGACTTTTACAAGTAGAAGCAATCAAGGAACCCGAAGAAGCAAGTAGAAGTAAAGTCACTTGGAAAATTTGAATGGGTCTATAGTGCCAAATATGAGAGCTCTCAGGAATAATATAAGATTCTTAGTAGTGATCTGAACCATTTATTATGGATAGTCATCTCACCATTGATTTTTTAGTGATCCTGGTCATTTCAAGAGGGTAAATCAAAGAGAAGGATAAACTCTAACTGAATGAGAGAATAGTTAGAATCAATTTACCAAGATGATGACTATAAATTATTTTAGAGGCTTCTATTTTGGCACCTAAGAGATATCTATTCTCTCCCTCTTTTGATATAAATAGGGCCCTTGGGCTCTTGTTTTATCATCCACAGATAGTATGACAAAGCCCTACTAGAATGTTTTTCCATTTTCTTGCCTTTAAGCAAAGAAGCATAAGTCTATTTTCTTTCTAAGTTCTAGAGATTTGCCTAGGCATGAAGGAGACACAGAGTGACAACAAGTGATGTTTTATCCTTTTTATCTCTATACTTAATGTTTTTGAGTAAAGATTTGACCCAAAAGGTCATGTAGAGTTCATTCTAACTATATGAGATTTCGTGCGTGTAACCTTTTTTTGGACTATACAGATTGGTTTTTCTAGTTATTTACCTTGTGTGATCTCATTCATTTTGTCTCTACATTTAAATATTTATGTTGGAATCTTATAGAGGTTGAGTTATAGACTATTTTCTAATATATTATGCATAAGTATAGGGCATACATGTGAATATTAATTCTTGGTGTATCACCATCTTAGACTAGGCTTTTGATTTATACAAAATTTTGACCTTTTTCACTCACACAAACTAGTTCAATAGTTTTATTGCATAAAAATCTAATGAAATTATCTATCCCTTTCAACCTAGATGTTCATTTCCACTTCTAGGAACACCAATAGGCCTAGAAATGTCCCAACATTGCCCAAATCTAGAGGAGGCCTAAATAGCCCTCTTCAAGGGTGTAAGATTTAGAGACAATAATTTTGGCATGCCTGATGGGACCCAAATTATTGATAAGTTAAGGTGAATGCTGGTCTTGATAGGCCTAAGTATTATAAATACCCTTAACCCATCATTTGGTGACTCTAAAAGGGTGTGAAGCCCTGGTTCTAGACCAAGTTTTATACATTATCCTACATGGTACTCATAAGGTCCTTAATATTTTTTGACCAATCCCCTTCAGCTGAATATTTTCATGGAGAACAACACCCTAAACCACTCCTAGCCCTATTAAATCCTTGGCAAGGAGGTTTTAGGGAAGAAGTAGAAGAGGTTGAAGAAGTTCAAGTAGAGGAGGTAGTTGAAAAAGAAGAAGAAATAGAGGATCATAGAGGAAGAAGAGAAATGGGAGGAAGGGGAGAGATAGATAGATGTCAACCTTTCCCTTGTTTTAATACCCAAAACCCAATAGAGCTTCTTGCATATGACCCCATCCCTCAAAATACTACCAAAAATATTCCTATTTTTAATGAAGAGGGTCCTATTACCCCATCTAAACATATTAGAGACATCTCTAATTTCTACAATTTCCATAATGTTACTAATGCCAACATAGCCATTAGGATACTTGTTATGTCTTTAAAAGGAAAAGCACTTGAATAGTATAGAATGTTGGAATGGGGATGTATTACAAGTTGGGATGGTTTTGGAGACCTATTAGTGACAATATTCAAAAATAAGAGTGATCATGCTTCCCTAATACATCAGATGAATGTAATAAGAAGAGGTCCAAATAAATCCATAGGATATTTCAATGAGAGATTTCAAAGAACATAGTATAGGCTACCACCAATCATGAGACCTCCTCCTAGCTTTGTGTTCCGAACATACCTCAAAGGGATTGGTACTAATGTTGTTTTTATATTGCAGTGAATGTGAGTATTCACTCTTCTAGGTGCATATGAAGCAATTGAGGCTAAGAATACCTTGATTCAGGTTGGAAGACTCCCTCCAAGAGTTTCCATGCCTTTGATGTCCCATAATTTGATTGAAGCTCCAAGCATGTCTCAAGTTCCCAATGCTAATATGAATTCAAGAGCCTTTTCGAAGAAGGTGGATAACATTATGGACAAGGTTGAAGAAATCATATCATTGAGAGCTCAACTTAAGCAAGCTCAATATTAGGAAAGTGATCCTCTTAATGCATAATACCATCCTTAATAAGGATATATAGATCCATCCCAATACAATTATCAAGAGAGAGGAAAAAATCAACAAGGTTATAGCAGGCAACCCAATGCATATAATAAAAATTCTACTCCTCCCATAAAGGTTGTTATTCCAGTTCATGCAAACCTAGTGCAAGGAGAAGATCATGTGGACCAATGGGGGAAACCTCAAGGTCAGTTTTCACATGATGATGGAGGAACTAGCTATGATTTGACTACATAATAAGAAACTAATCCCTAAATTACAATATAAGAAGCATGACCCAGCCAAAGGGATAATCATGGAGAAGGAAACAAAAGTATGGGGATGATGAACTTTTAAGAAAAGGATGATTTTGTGTTGACATAAGGCATGTCAATTGTAGCTAATACAAGGTCCAATAATAGAGCCTTGGGAGAAGGTTAGGAGCCATGAATAGTTCTAAGTGATGCCTATCTAAGGCCATAAAACACCAATCAAAGTGTTAAACCTTCTATAAGATAGGTTCCTCAACAGAATTAGAACATAAATGTAGCTACCAAGATTACAACATAGCAATCTATAGCTCCTTTATTACCATAAAAAATGTAGGAGAAAATGAATACTCAATCTATAAATATTATGGACTCATTAAATAGCACTATGACAAGCATATCCCTTTCAAAGGTTCTACATATACCTGGCTAAAAGGAACTTTTACAAGAGTAGTTAGCAAGCATATAGGTAGCTCCTCAATCTTCAAGGCATCATACTATGGCTCTCATAAATTATCCAAATCATATTTTCGAACCTTCCACCAAAGATGAAAATCCTCCACCCTTCTACCTCACATTCATTATAGGAGATAAGTTGGTCCATAATTGTATTTTAGATAGTGGAGCAAGCACTACTATTATGCGTAAAGTAGTGGCTAATAAACTAGGTTTAAACTATGAGCCACATAGTAAAGGTGTGTTGCAACTAGATGGAACTCCAACTAAGATGGTAGGATTGGTCAAAGGTCTGAAAGTGTTTTTACATGGCTACCCAAGCTTCCCTATCATGTAAGATATTATGGTGGTGGACCTTCTAACACACTTTACTAAATGCTTATCTAGGGACTTTTTGACCAAGATAAGAGGATACCTTTCTGCTAATTGGTCCTTTCTAGCTTTCAAGACAAAGTATGGAATGAAGGTAACCATAAAGACTTAGCCATTATCAAGGCTCCACATTGAGCCATACTCAGATATAATGACAAATCAAAACTATCTAATCAGCAAGGAGGAAGAGGCAATCTTGAATAGTGAAACATCTTCTCCTCTTAAAGGTATTTCCAACCTCTATCTTGATAAGTATAACAATAAATCATATGGCCTTGATCTGTACACTTTTTTGGAGCAAACTAATTTGGGATTTTACTGCATGCATGAGGAAAACATCCCAATTCTTTCACTCACTAATGAAGATCATGAGCTTGACGGCCTGTGGGAAATGTTATTTGATGGTTCAAGGAGAAAATTAGGTGTATGACCTGGTGTCATGTTGGTTTTCCCATCAAATAATCATTACTACTCTTCTTATAGGTTTCACTTCAGCTACACTTGTAATGTGGTAGAATATGAAATCTTAGTTCATGGTCTCCAATGGGCAATGAAGAGAGGAATCAAGATTTTGAAAGTCTATGTAAATAGTGAGATGGTCATTCATCAAGTGAGAATTCAACCTAAAACCAAGAAACCCTTTATCAAGTCCTACAAGCATAGGGTATGGGATCTACTTGAGGATTTTTATGCCTTCAACATCTGAACCAACCAAGAGACTTGAACAAGCATGTTAATAGACTGGCTATAATAAGAGCACATTTTGACTCAGTGACTGATGTTGAACAAGAGAAATATCAATATCATATCAAGATCATTGTGAGACCTTTCATTCTAGATAATGAAGTATCATGGAAAGTGTTTGAAAATGATGAACACATTACACACTTATTATAAAATGAGGTAGGCTTCTCTTTTAGAAATCAAAAGAAGTTGCATGATCATTATGAAGAGTAGATTATATAGCTGAAGACAAATAAAAGACCCAAAGGGTTGATTACCTTGGTGAGTTTATTCAGTGAGGATGATCAAAATTAAAACCAAAGAATGAGCATGTCAACAAAAGAAGAAAACTATGAGAGAGTTTTGATTTTCAAGGACAAACTTTTTAAGATTGGCAAAGCTTGTTCTCAGCTAGAAAGGCAAGATTTTATTGCATTATGCAAAGAGTTTCATGACATATTTGAATGGGAATACAAGGACCTGAAAGGGTTTGACCCAATTCTAGTTCATCACACCATTGATTTGGATCATGGAGCTAAATCAATAAGACAAAAGCAAAGGCCTATCAACCCCAAGATAGAAGAACTCATAAATAAAGAGCTAACCAAATTCATTGAATCTATCTTTCCTATCAAGCACTCAACTTAGGTATCCAACCTTGTGTTGGTTTGAAAGAAGAATGGATAAATTAGAAGTTGTATGGATTTTTATGATCTAACCAAAGTGTCTCTCAAGGATCATTACCCACTCCTTTTCATGGAAACAATTTTGCAAGTTGTTTCAGGTTCTTAACGTTTCTCACTTCTTGATGGTTATTCAGGTTATAATCAAATATTGGTAAATGAAGGGGATCAATTCAAGACAACCTTCACCACCAATTGGGGGACGTTTTCCTACAATAATATTCCATTTGTTTTATCCAATGTCATAGCTACATTTTAAAGGGAAATGGACATGGCTTTCAAAGTTTTGATCAATAATTTTTTGTTTGTTTACCTTGATGATATAACTATTTTTTCAAAGGATGTTTTTGATCATATGGGACATCTAAGGAAAGTGTTTGAGAAGTGTAGAGAGTATGACATATCCCTCAATCCAAAGAAGTGAATCTTCATTATCCATGAAGGTAAGCTTTTAGGTCATGTTGTTTCAAAATAAGGCTTATCTATTGACCCCAAAAGGATTGAGGCTATTTTAGGCTTGTATTTGCCTCAACAAAAGAAAGGGATGTAAATTTTGTTTGGAAAAATAAGCTTTGTAAATAGGTTTATCTTAAGCTTTGCAAATGTGGTAAAGCCTATCAAAACCATGCTAAAAAAAACAAGTTTTTACTTAGACAAAGGAAGGTAAAGGCAGATTTGAGGCAATCAAGCAAGTAATTGTAACCTCTCCCACTCTTTTAAATCTAAATTTTGCTAAATATTTTATTCTTTATAATTTTTCTAACCTTGACACTATCTCAGCTATGCTTATGCAAAAGAATGATGAATATGTTGAACAACCAATTGCTTTCTTTAGCCAATGCTTTCAAGACTATGAAGTGAAATATTATTTTGTTGAGAAGCAAGATTTAACCATCATTAGAGGTTTGAAAATTTTTAGGCATATGGTTTCCAATAATATGATCTATGTCATGGTCTCCCATCTTAGCACCAAGGAGTTTCTCCTAAGAAAGGATCTCAATGAGAAGAGATCTGGATGGATCATGAAGGTGATGGAATATGACATTGACATCAAGGTAACCAACCTACTAAGAGGAAGAGGGTTATGTGAGCAATTAGAATCCAATTTTCAAGAGCCAAAAGAGCAAGCTTTAGTAAATCAAGTTCAAGACTAGCCAGCTGATCAAATGCAGAATCAAGGTTGGACATAAGACATCATTGGTTTTCTTCAAAATGGTGAGTGTCCCAATGGATTTAATAAATATCAAATAAGGTATTTTAGGCTAAAAGCTATTCTTTATTGTCTTTTGGATGGCATTCCTTTTTATAAAGATGTGAGCAATGTGTTTCTAAGATGCATTAATAATGACCAATTTGATATGCTACTATAAAGGTTGTATAATGGTGTAGATGGTGGTCACTTGTCTCTTAGAACAATAGATACAAAAATAATGAGAGTTGGTTACTATTGGCTTGGTCTTTTTAAGGATAGTTATCATTGGGCTAAGGTTTGTCCTCAATGTGATTTCTTTGTTGGAAAACAAAATATTTCTTCCCTTCCATTGAATTCTAAGTGGACCAATCTTTTATGTAATGGGGCCTTGAATTCATTAGAATGATCAACCCTTCATCAAGTGTTGGACACAGATAGATATTGACTACTATAAACTACTTCACAAGATGGGTATAGGCTATTTATTTGAAGGAAGCAAATGAAAATGCCATCTTAGAGTTCTATGATAACATTATAACAAGGTTTAGAGCTCTTCATGTCATCATCTCAGATAATGCACTTGCTTTCATAAGTGCTAACACTTTTGATTGGGTAACAAAGAGTGGAGTTCATTTGAGTACCTTATCCAACTACTACCCTCAAGGTAATGGATTCGCTGAGTCTACCATTAAGAACCTCATCAAGATCATCAAGAGGACATTAGAAACCAATCAAAGAGCATGGCATAGAAAGATAAAGATAGACTTATGGGTAGACATAAGCACTCCCAAAAAGTCAATTGGTAATTCTCCCTTTGTACTTGTCTATGGGAGAGAAGATAGGCTATCCATATCATAAGATCTTCCTACTTTAGAACTTACACAATAGCTGGAATTCCTCAAAAACACTCCCATGGAGGTCAGATTGATAAAATTAATGCATCTACAAGAGGCAAGAGATGATGCACACAAAGCTTTAGATTACCATAAAGTTCTCATGAAAACATCCTTTGACAAAAGGGCAAGGGAAAGAGTGTTTAAATAAGGTGACTTGGTCTTGAAATGGGATGAAGATAGAGAAAAACAAGGCAAACATATAAAGTTTGATTCCTTATGGAGTGGGTCTTACATCATTAGTAAGTGCAAGTAAAAAAATTCCTTTTCGATATCTAAAATGGATAGAGAAGAGATGCCTATTCTAGTGAATGAAATCCACTTGAAGCCTTGCTTTTGAACCTTACTGGACATGTCTTATATATACTTTATTTTGGTGTGTTTCTTTTCCCTAAGTAATTTGTAGGAAAGGTGTGTTTTCCTTCCCTTTGTTTGGTGTGTGTCTCTACCTTGTGTGTGTAATCAACCCAACTAGTGTTTTTTTGAACCAAAGCTTGTTCACTTCTCTTTGAAGTGCCTATATGCATGACTCCATACCCAATTGAAGGATTTAGGTGACTGGTATTTTATATAACAAGCATGATTCCCCTCAAAATTACCAAGAATGTTAACAAAATTTCACCTCATTATAACTTATTTAACCATTTTCATGGAGATTTGAATAGCAGTTACAAGAACAAGTCATTTCAGAGGTCCAAAGTTTCAAGTCAAGGAGGCTAAAGTGTTTTGGATCCATTGAAGTGTATGCTAGGTTCTTTGCAGATCAAGTTTTGGCCTCTCATAAATTGAATTACTCCTCAAGACCAAGTTAGGTTCTTTGAATGACTCAAATTATAAAAGTTTCATGAGTAGAATTAATCCAGGTTTATGAAATTGAATTACTCCTTCCAATGTTTTATGGGTTTTCAATGATGCATGACTTTGGGTTTTCCAAGGAACAAGTCTTAAATTGCTTTATAATAACAAGCAATTAGAAAACCTAAAATGGTCTTGATAATGTTCCCCCCTAAGTGTCCCTTTGTACTTTTCTTCCAAGTGACCCTTTGAATTTTTTTGAAGGGCACTTTTCTTCCCAAGTGTCTCTTTGGAATTTTCCAAAGGGCAATTTTCTTCCAAGTGACCCTTTGGAAAAAATTTGAAGGGCACTTTTTAGCCCAAGTGTCCCTTTGGAATTTTTCGAAGGGCACTTTGTTGTCCAAGTGACCCTTCAAAAAAGATTCTAAGGGCACTTTTATTCCCAAGTGACCCTTTAGAATTTTTTGAAAGGCCACTTTGTCTTTGGAAATGCCCTTTAGAATTTTTTGAAAGGCCACTTTGTCTTTGGAAATACCCTTTAGAAATTTTTTGAAGGGACACTGTTCCTTCCCCAAGTATCCTTCAAAACTTTTTTGAAGGACACTTTCCCAAGTGTCCTTCTAGGAAAATTTATTGAAGGAACTAACCATTTCATTTTAGGTAAAATCCCTGAAATATTTCCTTTAGACATTGTCCAAAGGAATTACTTCAGTAAAATTGTCAAAAACATAAACCTAACCTAATGGATCCCTATAACATGTTGCAATATGTCAAGTTTAATAAATCTAACTAGCCATTGGGATTAAAATACATGACATGCTATAGGATTTCAAATTTATGGTGGCTAACTAGCCATTAGGATTCAAATACATAACATGCCATAGGACATCAAATTTAGGTTGGGCAACTATCCATTGGGATTCAAAAACATGATGTGTTACAAGATTTCAAATTCAAAGTTGGCCAACTATCCATTGAGATACAAAGATGACATGCCATAGGATGTCAAATTCATGCCTAAAGTCTTCAAGCAAGGAGTAAATCCATTCAAAGAACCTGATGGGGTCTTAAGAAAAGATAGTGAAATTTGGGTTTCCCAAAGAGCTTTGCTTATGACTTTTACAAGTGAAAACAATTAAAAAGCTTGAAAAGGAAGAGAAAATTATTTTCATTTTTTTACAAGAGATTTACTTATGAATTTTACAAGTAGAAGCAATCAAATAATTTGAAGAAGCAAGTAGAAGAAATCAAAGAATTTTAAGAAGAAAGTAGAAGTAAAGTCACTAGGAAAACCTAAAGGGAGACAAAATGTGGGAGCTCTCAAGAAGAATCTAAGGTTTGTAATAATGATTCGATCCATTTATTATGGAGGGTCATCTCACCATTTATTTTATAGTGATCCTAGTCATTTCAAGAGGGAAAATAAAATAGAAGGACAAACTCTAATTGAATGAGAGAACAATTGGAATCAATTTCACTAGGATGGTGACTATAAACTATTTTGGAGGATTCCATTTTGGTACCTAAGATATATCTCTTCTCTCCCTCTTTTTCTACAAATAGGACCCTTGGGATCTTATTTTATCATCTACAAATAGTACGATGAAGCCCTACTAGAATGTTTTGTCATTTTCTTGCCTTTGAGAAAAGAAGCATAAATCTATTTTATTTCTAAGTTCTAGAAATTTTATTGGGCATACAAGAGACATAGAGTGATATAAAGTGATGTTTTATCCTTCTGTTCTCTATCTTTTATGTTTTTTGAGCAAAGATTTGGTTCAACAAGTCATGTAGAGTTAATTCTAGTTGTATGAGATTTTGCACATGTGTAACCCTTTTTATGGACTATATAGATTATCTTTTCCAATTATTTACCTTATGTGATCTCATTCATTTTGTATCTATATTGAGATTCTTATGTTGGAATCTTATATAGCTTGAGTTATAGACTATATTCTACTACATTGTGCATAAGTATAGGGCATACATGTGGATAATGATTCTTGGTGTATCACCATCTTAGACTAGGCTTTTCATTTATGCAAACTTATAACTCTTTCCACTCATACAAACTGGTTCAATAGTTTTATTTCACAAAAACCTAATATAAGGAGCTATCAATTTCAACCTAGAGGTTCATTTCCACTTATAGACACACCCACAGGCATGGAAATGTCCCAATGTTTCCTAGATCTAGAGAAGTCCTAAACAGCCCTCTTCTAGGGTGCAAGATTTAGAGACAACAAGTATATCAAGTTTTGTACTCTACAAGCATATGACTAATATAGTAGATAACTTGCTCTTTGTGTTGTTCTACCTGATGAGTAAGCATTTCCCCTACAAAGTGGTAGTGGTAGAGATATAAAGATAGAAAGGTTGGTCATCCTAAAGAGGGGTGAGGATAGGTGAAGACAAAAGGTAATTTTTGAGTGAATAAAAGGCCTTTTGATAGTTTCTATTCCATCTTAAAGGGACATATTTCTTCTAAAGGTGGTGGAAGGGTTGGCATTGGTCCAAAATTTGGGAGCTGAAGTAGTGAATGGATTGAATCTTCCCCTAATAAATGTAGAGCTATTTAAGGTTGACAAGAAGAAGCATGTCAAGGATGGCTTTGATCTTGGTGGGAATGACATCAATTCCCTTAAGGGAAATGATAAAGCCAAGGATCTTTCCTTACAAGACCCTAAAAATGATCTTCTTGGGGTTTAGATAGAAATCGTAATGAAAAAGCTAATCAAAGATGGTTTTGAGAATAGATAAATAGTCCTTTTAGAGTTTGGATTTTAGAAAAAGTTCATTCACATAGTCCTCTACAATATTATGGATAAGGTCATGGAAGATGTAAGTCATGTCACATTGATAAGTTACACCAACATTATTTAACCCAAAAGGCATGAATCTATAGTAGAAGGTCCCCCATGGGGTGGTAATGGAGGTCTTTTACTGATCTTTGATGGCAATTAGGATTTTATTATAACCCAAAAATCTATCCATGAGAGATAACATCTCATAGTTGGCTATAAGATCAACTAGCTAGTCTATTCTTGGTAGAGGAAACTCATCTTTAGGGTAAGTGAGGTTGAGGTCATGAAAGTCCACACAAATCTATAGTCCCCTTATGGATTTGGTGATAGGTATGACATTTGATACCCATTGGGGATAGTCAATGGGTTGAATGAAATTGATATATAGCAGATGTTGAAGCTCCTTTTTGATGAGAAGGGATATGCGAGGGTACATGCATCAAATATTTTGCTTATCTAGTTTAGCATCATGGTGGGTGATTATGTTTTAGGTGGAAATGGTAGGGTTAATGCCAATCATGCCACTATAAGACAAAGAAAATGTTATGTTATGGTCTTAGAGGAAGGAGGGGAAGTCCTAAAGTTCCTTGGAATTCAATGATTAGTCAATTCTAATAATGTAGGGGTTATTATGAGTGCCCAAATTTATATTCATGGTGGATACATTTAACATGGTCTAAGTCTTGAGAGGAAGGGATTTGTGGATGGAAGAATTTGGGGCACCAAAGTAGGTGAGAAGGTAATTATCATCTTAATAATAAATAGTGTTAATAGTAGAAGAGTCATCTCTTATCATTTCAAGATGGATCAAAGGGATGGTTATGGTTGTCCCCTCCTTTCGATAAGTTAGGGGTCTGAGGCTAATCATGTTGTTGAAAAAAAAATTAGGTGGGATGATGTCATCATCCTCACATGTATGTGGAGGAGAGGTCAGTGAGGAAGGGGTGTCTTCCTTAATAATGGTGATGGTAGGTGGTTTGGTTTACTTCTTAGTGGTTAGAATGAAACCAAGGCCATGTTTCTCATTAGGCTTTCTTGTCTTAATGGAAAATTAACTCATGTGGGATATGCTCATATCATTTGAGACCAAATCCTTTCTAATCATACCTATAGAGGTATGTTTTGGCAAAACTCAACTTGTCTAGAAAAGAGAAGTCAGAGGTGAAGGTTCAAGTCAAAGATGAGTTTATAGAAGCACCAAGGGGCTTGTCAAGTCCCCCATAAATTAAATGGGTTTGAAAATGGGGAGGTCTAAAGGGAACGATTATTTTGACATTAGAGTCATACTCAAGTTGGTAGTCAAGTTTCCCATACTCCTGGGGAGTAGGGAAAGTATCAAGGACAAGGAGGTGATACTTCCCTATACATTAGAATGTGGATTCTAAATTCTCTGAGGTGGGGATTTGATCAGAGGAGATAGATGAAATAATCAATTCCTCATTGGTAAAAGGAGGTATGAATTTCTATTTTGTGGTGGAGGTCTTGTCTTTGGTTAAGTATGGTATGTTAGAAAGGGGTATAAGGATGTCATTTGGTTGGTAGGCCATATTGCTTATCAAAAAGGGACTTGGGTCAACTTGGATGGTGATGACTTGGCCTTCATGCTCAAATTTAATGAAATGATGCAAGATAGAGGGGACATAACCCATGGAGTAGATTCAAGGTCATCTTAGTAAAACATTATATTGGAATTCACCTTCCACTACATAGAAGAGTTTGGTGAGAATGTGAAGTCCTACATGGATATGAAAGACAATAGTTCCTAGGGTAGTGGTCATGGTGTTGTTAAATGATTCAAGGACATCTAAGGTTTTAAACATGACATTGTCTAGTAGGTTGAGTTGGTTATAGGTGTGGGAGAAAATGATATTAATACTAGTTCCCACATCAATAATGACCCATTTGATATATGTTTGGTTGATTTAAGTAGTAATAAAGAGAGGGGCATTAGGGTCATCAAGATGGATAGATGGTATTTCTAAATCCTTGATGGTGATAAGGATAGAAAATTGGAAAGCATTGATAAAGGTTACCAGAGGTTGAGGGTCTTTAAGTTGGATCTCTATCGATTATAATGCCTTGATCATTGTTTGGTGATGATGAGGTGAATTAGTAATTAACTCATATAATCTCATCTTCAATAAGGTCTAGTGGACTTGTTTGAGTACCACTATCCTAATGGATTCAGAGGGGTTAGATTAGGAGGCACCTAAGATAGATACCTTGGGTTTGGATGAAGATTAATATGTGTGGGTAGGGTTTGGTTGGGAGGTTGAAGATTGGTATACCCATAGAATGGACAATTTGGCCTTCCTATTATCCTTTTGTTATGCTCTCATGACCTACATGGTATAGATAGAGGGAGACATTGGGGTAGGAGAGTTGTTTGGTTTATCATCACTCTAAGGTGAGGGTGGAAGAATAAGTAGGTTTTGGCTAGTGGTTTTTATTTTTTAGATTGGTAATGGGCCCATGGGAGGTTCTTCTAATAAGAAATCATCCTCATCATAGAGCTGATGGATAATGGTTTAGAGAGCCTTATAGATATTCATGTCATGGCCTGGTATCCTATGATAGGAGTATACTTAGATGCCATTATAATAGATGAGTCTTTTATTGAGAGGATAAAATGGACTAATAGGGGGTAAGGTCAAGCAAGAATCTTGAAACAACCTTTGGAAAATGGTAGAATAGGACTTAGCTAAAGTTGGAGAGGGTTTAGGGGTTTTGGTCTTGGTTAGTAAGGTGGAAATCATTTTATGAGTGGGTTTGGTGATGGAAGTTTTGAGTAAGGTGGTTTATTTGGTTTATGGTTTGGTTTTTGGAAAGGCATAGGTTGCTAAAGTGGAGGTAAGAGGTTTTAATATAGGAAGCTTGGTCATTACTGGTTTAGTGAAGATAGGTGTGTCAAAAAGAAGTGTGTTGATGTAACTAATAGTGGAAGTTGGGTCTTATTTAGGATAAACGGATTCCTAATTATAGTAGAGGGATGAGGCCTTAAGATATAGGGAAAGGTTGAGTGAGGTAAGAGTTTTATCCTCTATCCTTTTTGTGTTTCTACTCCCTTGGTTGATTTGGGTTAGTGTTTGGTTATTAGTTTTGGTGAGGTAAGCTCCACTTTCATAGATGGGTGATCAAGACTCTATGTAGGGAAGGTACCAATGTTCTTGGTTGGTTTGGTCTATTTGGTTGAATAATATGACTTCATTATTTGGGTTTTAGGTGATTTGGATGGTAGAGTAATTATTGGGTTGGTAGAGGGTTTTATCAGTTTTATTGGTAAGATAGGGGTTTGGATAATAGGAGTGATAGGTTGGTCTACTAAAGGTGTGGTTGGAGGTTCCAAGTTGGTGATATAAGGTATCCATAATTTATACCAAAAGGTGGCTCAATTGGTGTTAGGGTTGGAGACAAATTCCAATTTTTGCACTAACCTAGAGAATGATTTGTAAGCTAGTTTTATTCCCTGTTTAGTGGACCTGAAAGATAAGCCCATAGGTTGAGATAGAGGGATGGTAACCTCATACTTTTCCTAAATAAAAGGATGAAAGGTTTGAATGGGTGACTCCTCCATAGGAGGTTCAGACATGGGGGATTCCTCTTTAAGAATGATCTCTAAAGGGATAGTAAGTTTCTTGATGGTTAAAGGAGAAAATAAAATGGGTGCCTATTATGGTATGTCAGTCAAAGGAGGAATTGATGGATCCATACCTCAATAAGTGGATGAGGAGAAAGGGGTGTTTTTTTATTTTGGGTCTATAAAAGAGGAGAATTTAAATCCACACCTCAATAAGTGGAGAGGGTGAGGAACATATAGGTTAGGTGATAGGTTCTTTAGCAATGAGCATGCCAAGAACCATGTTAAGAGTATGGGCATCATGAGAACACTCAACCATGTTATCATTTTTAGTAGATGTATGATTGGTTAAATGCTTCCTAAATATTTCAAGGGCTTGGTTTTGAGGTGCATTATGTTTATCCAACACAAGTTCCCCTTTGTTAATGAGAGATTAGATAATGCTCTTAAAGGTGTTACACCTATTAATGTCATGACCTACTGCTCGATGGAAAGTGCATAGATAATTCTCATTGTACCAACTAGTTGAAAGATGAGAAGAATCAAATTTATAAGGTGGTTTAATATGAGGAAGTTGTATGATATTAGCCTTCAATAACTTCTCTAAGATTGAGGCATAATATTCCCCAAGTGGAGTGAATTACATCCTAGTGTTCCAATTTTGGTTTCTTATGTTTTTATTTGAGGCACCAAAAGAATCTGGTTGGCTGGTAGATGATGGAGAAGTGGATTTAAGGACAAATTCATTCACATTTCCATTTATTTTGTTCCTAGTGTTAGTTTGGTTACTCATTTTGGAGGAGGAAGCCTCATTGTTTTTGTAGGTAGAGTTCTTGTTTTTCAATTTTAGCTTTCCTTCATAGATGGCTATGTTTTCTAATTTATGCACCATATTAAAATCCTAATCAAATGTTTAGAATCTATGAACATTTAATGTGGAAGAGATATGCTTGGCACATGCTCTAGCACATGCTCAAGCAAAGAGTTTGAATAATTTGGGTTGGCGTAAGGAAAAGGAGAATTAGTTGATTAGGCTCCTCCAACAAGCTACAAAATTAGTAATAGATTCATCATCAAATTTATGAATGGAGTATAGATTAGTGATGGAAACCTTCTTGGAGATATTTATCCAGAAGTGATCTAAGAAATTTTGAGCCAGTTGGATGAAGGAGAAGAGGTAATGTTTAGTTAAGGAACTATACCAATCCAGTGTAGATCTTAACAAAGACATAGGAAAAGTGTAGAGAAGGAGGGAATTATCATAGGATATCAAATAACATGAGTGTCCTAAATATCATAAGGTGTTTTTGGGGATTGTCCTTACTCTAAAACTTGGATAATTTGAGAAGTTCCCACTAAGGAGGATATGATCAGATAAGTGATAGATGGGCGAATGGGTTCATTATAGATCTGATCACATAATAAGATGTTGTGAGCTCTAAAAATAGATGACTCTAAGGTATTCATATTATCCATGAGCATCTTAATGAGGTATGTTTGGGGTTGTGTACCTATAAGGTTATAAGGTGCATACTATTATGATGGTTGGGTGACATACTAATAACTGGTAGGAAGTTGAGGAGTCATCACATATTAGTATGTAGACACTAATGGTTAGGTAGAATATATGTAAGGGTATGTATATATGGGAGGTTGGGTACTAGGTAGAGATACATGCCATTATGGGTTAGGGATGTAACCTAGGTTTGGTGTAATAGACACTTGCTGGTTAGGAGTGGTGATTAGGTTGGTGACCAAAGGAAGGGAAGTGACCATTGTGCTAACTAGGGCTAAGGTAGAAGGTATAAGAACCATGAGACTTTGAATTGGGGTAGTGGTTAGTATATTAGAGGTGGTTGATAGAATGTTGACAATACTAGTGGTAGGTACTCCCATAGTGAGGAGAGTATAGGTGACTAGTGGTTAGGTTGCTCCTAAAGTAGAGTTATTGTTGGTGGGGGTGGAAGGTATAAGGGTATTTATAGGTTAGACAAGTTGGTTTTCTATAGCAGTATCAAAGGGGTTGTTGGTAGATGAAGAGGCTTGGGTAGCCAATGGCTAGGTGGTGACCATGGAAATAAAATTGTTTCCCATGAGATGGGAAGGTATGCCATAATGTGGGTCCATAGGTGGAATTGAAGAAAGGGTATTGTGAGGCATGGTGTTAAGGTAATGTTGAAGGGCCATAGGATTGTTATCAATAAGGTGGAAACATTTGCATCTCCTTGGGGAAATTCTTAAGAGAAAAGAGGACCTCTAAAAGGGTGAGGAGAGTTTTATGGTTTAGAGACATAATCCATGGGTGGGGAGGTGGAAGAGGTCAATTGGTTTGGTAACGGGTTTTATTTTGATAGTTTATTCATTGCTGGTGAGTTAAAATTATCCAAGTTAAGGGGGAGAGAAAACACAAACAATCTCAGCACTCAAATAGAGAGAAGATAAGAAATGATCAAGAAAATCAATCACACTCTAAAAATCATGTTAAGTCCTACAGTTTCTTTTCGGTCTCTCTTTTGGCTTATGCCTAAAGCTTTCAAGAAATCATGTGACTAAAATTTGGCTTGTAGAATAGGTACTAGCAAGGAAGTCTATGGTTGGTTTCAAGTTGTTTAGGTGCTCAAAAGGAATCTATATCAGAAATCAATACTTGGCTTGGTATTGGGGCCTACCCCCTCACTTCACACACCAAAATGATAAGGGTGTTGGGTCCTTAGCCAATATATACTAATTTCCAGATTTTATACTCAACCAAAGAGCTGAGTTGGTTCTCCCCTTGGTAATTACCTCCAAGTAGGATTACTGGGAAAGGGTAAGGTCACCACTAGGTGATTAAATCCTAGTTGGGTCTTATCTCAAGTTTCTTTGATTTTTAATTGATGAAGGTGGTTTGGTTTAGTGTGTGAAACAAAATTTCATTCTAAGATAGAATTAATTTGCTTTAAGTTAAAATATGTGAGTTAATCTTACAAGCAATCAATATATGCACTTGATTTTAAACCTAAAATAAATTCCACTTTCATTAATTAGCATAGATAGAGAGAATAACATATATATGTGAAGAAAAGAAACCCAAAGTAAAGACTCAAGGTCCCACTAGGTCTGCTAAAATGTTTCAATGAATTTTAGCTTATATTTCAAGAAGGGGAGAAGAAGAAACTAAATATGGGTATGGTTGAAAAACCTATTTGATTGTTTGCACATTGAATCAAATGATTGTGAAGAACTCATCTTTGTCTTGGGAGGATGACCTGAAAGATAAGGCAACACTCAAGTAAATGGTTGGTTAGATAGATAGCTGAGTAGATTGCCTAATGCTATCTAGATCCCAAAAGTAAGAGCTTCCTTAGGGGATGTCAATCCACATATTTTAAATAATTAAGTTTATAAATAGAAGATATATTACTTTCATCAATAATAAAAATTTATTGAAACTAAACATAAGAAATGCTTGATAAATAAATAGACTATAAATGACTAATATAGTGATAAACAAGTCAATATTAGTGTTAAACGGCTTAGGTTTATTTCAAAAAAATATGTAGGTGTCTATGAATAGGTAAGGATATAGAGAATTAGTTTGGATGAGGGTAGGTAAGTGGAAATAGCTTTCTAAAATTTCTTACCATAGTAACTGCTAGTGGTTGATGTGATTGTCGATGGCTAAGGTGACCGTCAACGGTTGATGTGACTGTTGATGATTAGACAGACCATTGATAGTTGAGGCAACCATTAATGGTTACTATGTATATGTTTGGGTTGGGTGAATGGTTATATTAATGGGATCAAAAATTTGGATTCTAAGAGATGGGTTGGTGTTGGAGTGAAAAAGGCAAATAAATTAATTGAATATTGGAAAATAAATACTTATCTTGTAGAAGGTTTATCAGGTAGATGATTAAGGTGGTTGATTTGTTGGTGGATTCTAACATGATTTTTGTAGAGTAACAATACTTAACACTTTATCAAATTAGCAGTGTTAAGTTGGATCATTGACATGATGGTTGGATCACTAGATTACTAATGATGATTGACTTGAAAAACAAAGGAACTCTAGATGCATAAGATATTTATAACAATTGTAGATGATGTTCACCTCCCTCCTCCTTTCTTCTTATAGGTAAGGTAAGAGATTTTAAACAAGACATTAACTAGGTCTTATAATATTAACTCATGCATGCAATGTATTACATGTGGATTTAAACAAACTATTTTTAGAAAATCAAGGTGGGTGGCTTGCATGTTATTGGCTGAGGAGGTACACCCTGACCATCGATAGTCAAGGTGATCATCGATAGTCATCCTGACTGTTGATGGCCAAGGGCTAAGGTAAATAGTGGATAAAAGGGTAGGTTAAGTAATTTCATCAAAATAACCATGGCTTAGGTTTGGTTAATGGTTGAAGGGTCAAAGTGGTCCCAAGGGGGTCCTAAGGTAGTCTAAGGGAATTTTGACATTAAAAATCATGATGTGTAGATTTTTGATGTCTATAATTAGTAGTCATCTTGTAAATAATTATATGGTAGACTTAGGTCAAATCAACTCAGTGATGCCAAAGAAAATCATATACATGTTTGATATAACGTATTATCCCATATCTAAAGGCGTCATCTAATTGGATGGCACAATAGTTAAAAGCTATGGGGATCATCAAGGACCTAAGCCTCACTTTACATGTATGTCTAATCTTATCCATTATGAAGTACATCTTAGTCATTGAATTACCACCTTACTTTGTTGTATGCCTTTCCCAATATTTCACCAAAATATGGGTAGATATCTATCCTCAAACTAGTCACACATGCTATTAATGACCAAATATGGAACCAAGGTGACCATCAATGCTGACCCATTTCTAGGAATAATATGGAGCCATAATATCCTAGTTTAGATGATATAAATTACACTATGTTTTACAAAGAATAACATTAAACTCTCCATTAGATTACCATGATCTATGAAGGGATCTTAGATAACCTAATTGTTGAATAGGCACATAAGCAATGTATGTTTGATCCATACAATAACACAAAATAAATAGGGATAGGAATGTACTACATTCTCAAAGAGGATCCCTTATTTTCAAGTCCCTTAAAGAAACAATATTATCTTGATGGTGTATGGTGGATATATTTTGATGACTCTTAAATCAAAAATGATGTTAGAGTTAGTGTGGTAATGATCTCCACCAAAAACATAAATATTTCCATGCATTAAATTTAAAATTTAGATGCAAATACAATGTCAATGAATATGAGGCATTGATCCAAGGTATCTAATTTGTAAAAAAATTAATATATTAAAGTTATAAAGGCATTTGGGGACAATGAACTAGTCATAAACTAGGTCAAAGCATAGAGCATGTCCAATAATTTTCTACTAACATCTTACAATAATAGGGCATGGAACATAATCAAGGGATTTAATGATTTAAACATTCACTTCATTCTGAAGGAACATAATGATGACGTTGACATTACCAAAACTATGGGTGCATAGTATGACCTCCCACATGATATAAGGAATGATTCCAATCAGCTCATAAATATTATAGTCAAATATATAATCTTAGATAATGTAAGAAATTAGCAGGTGTTTGAAAGTGATAAATAAATTATTAAATTCCTACAAGATGAAGCTAAATTATGTGCCAAGAATCAATCATATATCCAAACCGAATATGAAGAACAAATCATTCATCTAAATGGGAATAAACTACCTAAGGTGTTTATCACTTTGGAAAGCATCTTTAATTTTTATGACCAACTCAAGGGTGAGGTAATACACTTGAAATTAAGAAATAAATATTTGAGAAGGTAAACATCTATCATAACAAGCTATTAGAGGCCAATAATATGTGCTCTCCATTTAGTTTATAGATTTAATCAAAATAAGCAGAAGATGTGATGATATATTCATATGGAGCTACAAAGGCCTTAGTGGATTTAACCTAGGCTTATCCTAACATATTATTGAGCTTGATCCCAACACCAAACTAGTCAAGTAAAACCAAAGGCCATTAAACCCCAAGCTTTAACCCTTGATAAGAAAAGAGATCTCAAATCTCATAGGGGATAATATAAAATTTCTAATCAAACACTCTTTGTGGGTGGCCAATCTAGTTCTAGTCTAAAAAAAGAATGGGGAAGTCTAGATGTATGTGGAATTTATGGATTTAAGAAAAACATCCCTCAAATATAACTACCCCTTCACACCAATGAATCAAATTCTATAAAAATTTGTAGGTGATGAGGGGTTTTCACTACTAGATGGTTACTCAAGCTACTACTAGATTCTTGTGCAGAGTGTGATCAATTTAAAATTGAATTCATTACTAAATGGGGTAATTTTACATACCATAGGATTCCCTTTAGGTTGAAAAATGTGGGAGATACCTTTCAAATAACAATGGATATGGAAATAAAGGGACTCTTTAACAATATCATCCTGGTCTAGCTTAATGATATCACTATCTTCTTCAATCATTAAACATATCATTTAAACCAAATATATTAAGTATTAAAAAAGAGTTGAGAGTTTTGGATCTCTATGAACCCAATCATGTATTCATTGTCCATAAGGTAAAATTATTAGGGCACATCATTTCCAAATATGGGATCATAATTTATTCAAAATGAGTCAAGGCCATTTTGTCTCTCCCTCTCTTAAGTCATAAAAAAGGCCTCTAGAGCTTCTTGGGAAAGATAAACTTTGTTATAATGTTTGTGTCAAAGTTTTATACTCTAGTTAAGCCCCTCATAATGATACTAAAGAAAGGAATTATGTCCAGTTGGAACCACATAGGAAAGAAAGTTTTCTAAGTCATCAAGCACACTATTGCACAAGCTCCCACTTTGATAATCACTGATTATAGTAATAATTTTATCGTTTATGCATTTGGTGGAGATGGATGCATATAAACCATTATGGTATAGTAGAACAATGATTAATTGGAGTAGTTTATTGATTTATTTAGTCAATCACTTAAGTATTACATGATACACTATACATTTTTGGAGATACACACCTTCATAGTCATAAGGGCACTCAAGAATTAAGGCATATGATCTCCAACAATAATATTCAACTCATGGTTTCACACTCAATTATTAAAGAGTTTATCCTTAGTAAGGATATTAGTGAGAATAAATTTGGTTGGATCACAAAGGTAATGGATTATGATGTAGATATTTTAATCACCAAGATATTTTCCTAGTAGGTTGGAGATATATTATTCTTTGTACTACATGAAGATCAATCAATAGACCATAATTCCTTAGTAGGTTTCATTCATAGCATGATTATCTTCTTGGATATTGATGCATATCTGCATGGCCTAAATAAATCCAAGCATAGGCATTTTATATTAAAATTTATTCCATATGTGTTTTTTAGTGGTGAGATATGCATGAGAGACATTAATGGAGTTATCTTGAGATGTTTGTAATAGGATCAAGTAAACATTATCCTTAAAGAGTTCTATGATAGGCCATTATGAGGCCATTAATCACCTAAAACTATTACTATTAAAATAATGGAAGCTAGTTATTATTGGCCAAATCTATTCAAAGACACACATACATGGGTACACGATTGAAAGAAGTGAACCTTATTTTTAGGAAAGTATAAATTAGTAAACCTATCCCTATGACCAGTACAAGTTGATCATACCATTTTCTCAATGGCGCTTGGATTTCTTTGGAATGATACATTTACTATCAAGCACCATACACAAATGGATCCTCATAGAGAATAAATAATACACAAGTTGGAGGGAAGAAATAGTGATCAAAGAAGCCAATTAGGCTTTTGTATTTAATTTATATGAAGGTATTATAACAATATTTGGTTTCCTAACCAATATTATTTATGACAATGCAGTGGATTTTCTTAGAGCCAAAATCAATGAATGGGTGGTCCAACATGGCATTCATCTAAGTAAATCCTCAAAATATTATCCTTGAGGTAATTTCATAGCCTAATATATGATTAAAAACATTATTATCATTATAAATTGAACCATGGAGGAGAACCAATGATCTTGGCACACCAAACTCAAGACAACCCTCTGGGAAGACAGAGTAACATAAAAAATGGTAATGGGGAATTCACCTTTCATGCTAGTTTATGGGATGGAAGTTAGATTGCATGTGTTTTTAAGCTAACTTAATTAGATATATCCCATTACTTATAATTACATGATATTTATCCCATAAAATTAATATTATTCAAGTTAACAAATCTTGAATAAATAAGAGTGCAGGCCATGCACACTATAAAGATTTAGTAGACATAGATTAAAAAAAGACATTTGATAGAAAATATGTTGATATAAGATTATAAAAAGGATAATTAATACTAAAATTATATGAATATATGGTAAATTATATGAATCATACAAATTTAGATTCTATATAGACCGACCCATACACTATAGGCAGCTAAAAGCAAGCCAACACCTTCCAACTCATAAAGCTAAGCAGAGAAGTGTTGCACATACCATTCAAATGGATTCATATCAAACACTCTCTATAATTATCATGTATATTTTTAAATTAGTATATTATATATATTAATTTAATTAAGTGTTGTAAACACATGCTATTTAAGTTAGCTTCATTTCCTCCAGGTATGTGTGCTCAATGTCTTTCTTAGTATAGTTTTTCTTTCCTCTAAATGCCATTTGACATAGTTGTTTACTTAATTTGTTATTTTTGAATTTTATATTAGTTTATTATAAGTCCAATTAATATTTCAAAAAATAATTAATGAGGGATAAAATACCAAAGGGTTCTAGGTAACTCTGTACCCAATGGATTACTTCAAAGGCTATTGGTTCCTGCTTAGGAAAAAAGTGCCAGGTTGCCAAAAGTGTTGAATCTTCAAGTCACACTAGTTCGTGAAAAGATCATAATACATTATAAAAGGATTTAAAAATTGCATAACATAATATTTATTAATGGTAAGCTTACACATAGATGATTCTCCACTAACACCTAAAGATAATAGTTAGCACAAAATCACACATCAACTAAGTGTCAATTTCTGCCTATGAATAGATCTGAATTATTTACCTATAAAAATGTATCCATACCCACTCCATCACATAAAGATATTGGCATGTATTCAATCATGTAGGGATCTAAAATTTTTGGTTGTGTGAATATAAAAGTGCATAGTGTGTAGTTTTCAACTATAATTACACCCCCAAGGTCTTCATTCTTGTTACATGTTCTTATCTAAAAGACTTCCCATGTCTAAATGATGAAGTTTCATGCACAATCATAGATATACAAACCTAATCTTTCATGATTCACAAGTTTTGATCTATGTTTCATGCCATTCTATTCAAAGGCTAATGTGATATCCCAAGTATAAGGCATAGACTTAAAAGACCACCAAAATTATCTACATGTAGGATGAATTAAGGCCTTATGAATTTTGCATAATATTACCCTCCATGCTATCACATGATTTAAAAGCTTCCCTAAAATAATAATTTGTAGCACCCATTATTCCATTCCACCTTCTATATACACCCTTTATGTAGGATGCATCCAAGTATGAATTTATGCATAGGATAGCTATGAATTAAGCACTCACTTAAATGTATAAATTTAGAGTGTCAAATAAGAGCATGTGTAGACCATACACAAAATTCATCCAGACTACAGGGATTATGAAATATGTGTGCTATGCTTTCATGAAAACTCTCTGTGTGTAGTCTTACATGCACAACTAGCACAAACTCAAAAAATTCTCCAGTGTGTAGGGTTTAATGTGAACATGATACCTTAGATAGAAACATGTAAAACTCTACTACATATACAACTATGACATGGAAATATCTAAATAAATCTTGCACAATTTTTGCATTAGTGAATAGATCCAGATGGATTAATAAGTGGAGGTAATAAGTTCATGTGGTAATTAGGATGATTAGATTTATACTTAAGTTGATTTAAAGTGGAATTAGATGAAAAGATAGTGGGAAGATGGGAAGAATATACACACACATCTCTTGTCACTACAAAAGTGTAATTATGTCCTTGATGAATGTGTAGATTGTCTATAGATCCAAGAATGACCTTCCAACTACTTCTATGGTTTGATTTTCAAACCAAAATTGAATGACCATGGTTTATAGAATATATTATGTAGGATTTTGTTTCTCTTGAGTTATGAACACCAAATTTTGAATTAAATTTCCCATCTACCATCACAAGTGGTGAATTAATAATGTAGGATCATTCCCAACTCTATAAAAAATCTAATTTTTCTTGTGAAAATGATCCCTCTTTAGTATAAAAAATCTCTTCCCATCCAAGTTTGTAATCTTGGCTTATGCCTTGAAATTAATCACTAAACTACATTTATTCATTCTCTATATTCTATGTGTATTAGCAATTGTTGATCTTTATCTATGGATTTTTATCCCTCTCATTGTTGTCCTCCCTTCAAACCTTTACATGGAATTGAAAACCATTGTATTTCACACACTATATATAAAACTTTATACATATTCATTATCTATCGAACATCCATCATCCCTCTTAACATTATGTTGTGCTCTCATACCTATGTGACAAATAATTATTTAGTTGGTGTCTAGTTTGAATATTGTGTGCATTTAATTCCTTAGTTTTATTATGCCATCAATTAGGTCAGGAACTCACACTATTCTTTGTGCATCACCATCTTCCATTTTATCAACCCACTTACCCTCTCTCCACATTTTCCTTGTCAATATTAGTTTTAGCATTAGTTGTAAATTTTCCTTTCTGATCTTTGTAGGTCTGTGTGCTAGTTCTAGACCATGTGGACTTAGATTATAAGGAATCCATAAATTTATATAGGTTTGTTCCAAGGAGTTAAAGAGTAAAAAACCTTGGGGATCTATCCCATTATTACATCGAATCATAAAATTAATCTCAGGTGATGAGGTCTAGGGCATTTAGTGAAGAAGTTCTATGTGGTTTCATGTGAAAAAGTAATTCTTGCACAGGTGCACATTTCAAGTGAAAAAATACTATAAATACCATTTTCACCAAGTTTCACACCATATTGATACCTTATTCCATATAAAATGTTTGACATTTCCTTGTAGTCCCTGAGCTACATTCTTGAGTGGCCCTGAGTTGTTGTTGATCAAATTTGACATCAAAGTCAAATTTGGACCCCTTTAGGTAAAAAATTTTGCTCTTTATATGTTTTATGGGTCTAATAATTTGTCATGGGATATGTTATATGTTTTTAATGTTGTTTAATGAATTTTTAGCCTTAGTCATGGTCTAATAGGTTTATTTGTCATTTTGGGTCATTTAGTGGGCTTTTAGGGGTCATAAATGCAAGTGGCATGGTTCACAAGGTGTCTAAGTGTCATAATTTATTTTAAAATGTCCAAAAGTTATATTCCCTATCAATAATGTTAGTCTCATCTAAAAATTGTAGGTTATCTAACTAAAGATCAAGTAATCAATTGAAAAAGGGGAGTTTGGCACTTGTACAACCCATGAAGGAGGGTGACACTTGGTAGAAGCTCATGGAACATCTCTTCATCTTCCTCAGGTTCATTTTCATGCTTTACATGATATGAAAGTTCCATTTTTAATCTAAAACCATTCTACTCCTTCTTTGCCTTTTTAGACACATACAAGTGACTAATAGGTTTACGCTTAGTACTTATATATGAAGTGGTTTCAATTCAAACACTTTTGGGAAGTGGTATTACACTCAAAGACATTCATTTCCATAACAAAAGTGCAAGTATTGGTCAACCATGCTTAATGAACCATCTTAAGCAAGCTGACTATGTTTTTTGCTCACTATTTGTTGTACCCTATAGATTTTGCTCCATTTTGGATATGTCTATACAATCCATATGGTAATTTTGACTCTAGAGTATGTTTTATATCTTTTATATTCTCTCCATTCTTAGTTTCATATTTCATGGTGTTTTGATGGGCAAGTTGTCTCATGCTGCAAGAAGGTGTCACCATTATGAAACTTAGTCAAGTCCTTATTCCATATTGTTATTATTATATAGGGGTCTCATGTGAATATAAGATGGTGTCCCAAAGATTGAAAATACATATTATCACCTCTTTCCATGTTTGGTTTCACCATATCATGCTTTGGGTAACTTTCAATCTGATCATTCCTCATAGTCAACTCTTCACTCAATACCACATATAACCACATGTATGGAGCTTGTTTAGCTTGTTCATGAAAT
Organism: Torreya grandis; assembly: GCA_037957365.1. NCBI lineage: Eukaryota > Viridiplantae > Streptophyta > Pinopsida > Cupressales > Taxaceae > Torreya > Torreya grandis. The sequence continues at coordinate 2,300,245 of JARHVA010000464.1, read as the reverse complement.
TGTAATGAGGGTGTATCATATTTTTCAATTCATTAAGAGATAATTAATTTTAATTTTAATGTTTAGGGAAGTGTAAGTTTGGTTACAATCTCATTCACCACACCAACCAGTCATTAGACACCCCTACCTACTCTATTCCAAATGTTTTCAAGAGGTTTTCACATTGGAATAAATGTTATGAAGCTTGTATTATATTATCCTAAATGAAAATTATTTATTTGAAGTATTTATAATGATTTTGAGTTGTTTATGAGGCCATTCATCAATAAATCCTACTCCATTCCATGCTCACTGCTTGCATACAACCCATACACACCTAAAATATCCTCCTTGATGATGGCATGCTGAGAGGTAGAAAGATTGGCATGTGTTTAAATATATTAATATTGATAAGTATGAATTTGGAGACTTGGTAAAGGCATATAAATTTTTAAAAACCTATCTATCTTACATACTACCCAAAATTTCATGTATACTACCTATGTGTAAGAATGACCACCTATAGGTGGTACCACAGAGCTTTGGAGATCCTTGTATGGGGAATTATAGACATGGAAAAACCCTTTTTTGGTTTCTATAATTTAATTTCACCATTTCATACCTATCTAAGGTGTCAAAAAGACAAATGGAAGGGTAAACATCTTGGAGGAAGCAAAGACTGAGTTTAAGGAAACATTCCCAAAAAGGTGAAAATAGAGGTCGAGGGGAATGTTGTGAATCTATTATAACATGGTTGCAAAGAATTTTAAATAATATAAATAGGTATATATTTTATCCCATAGCATATAAAGGAATCATTCCAAATATTTAGGTCAAAAAGTTATTAGAAGATAAAAGTTGAAATCCTCAAAGATGCCTTTAAAAACACGAAAACCCTACATTAACATCTATAGGATTTGAGTTTTGAATGACTTTAACATCCTAAGGCTGAAAAAAAAAACATATTATCATGATTGGAAGGGTAATAATTATTAAATTTTATATATAATAACATGAATATCATTAGTATGATGTTGATATATAGTATTTCAGGATTCATGGACACCTACAGGTGTCCCTTCTCAAGGAAATGTGCATTAATAGTTATGTATGGAAATAATGGCCTAAATAGGGTGTATTGGTGGTGTTTTAGCCCATTAAAGGTAAATCAAAGAATTATAATATTATATATGGATTTTAAGCTTCATGTAAGGTCTTCAAACATCATGACTAAGGTCTAATTAGGTAAATATACACATACAGGAATCAAAGAGTAGGGTATCAAAGTCATGAGAGGGAAAACTCAGTTGGTAAGATAAAGGTACATGTAAAGAGTATATAATGGGTTATAATGATGAAAAAAACCTATGAAAACCTCCATTAAGATCATGATGACCTCCATGAACTTTTGGCAATGTGAAACAAACCTATATAGACCTCATAAGGCCCTGTATGCACCTACACCTGAGTGTATAGTCTTGATGAGGTTAAAGAAATGGATGTGCTTAGGAAGATAAATAAGGTTAAAATAAATTAAATTTGTTTCATGATATGTCAAAATGTTTTTTCAAAATCCCCAAGACTCTTTCAATTTGACCACCTATTCTTCCTATTAACCCAAAGGTAGCAATTCATACAGTTGCACTAGGATACCCATGTTGCTCAATGGGTAAGGATGAAGAATATAAGAGATAAGAGTTGTTTTGGATGAATTAAAAGTCTCTTGAGAATTAATTTAAGGTGGATAAATTTTTTAATAAATTTAAACATATTGGATTTAGCATTGAGAGGTCATTATTAGGTGGAAGTGAAAATGCAAGAAAATAGTCCTTTTGGAGTCCTTTTTTGGCCAAATTGAGTTGGTTATGTGCCTAAATGGATAAATTTAGATTACCCATTTGGTAAAAGGGTTAATTATTACCAAATAAAAATCCTAAAACATTAAATTTTTATTTAAATTAAGGGTTATATCTCATTGTTTGGTCTCAGAGGTCAGCTAGTTAAGAAAAACTAGGGTTCTAGCAATATAAGCAAATAAAGCCAAGGAGGGTGAGAAAATTGATATAAAGATTTTGGAAAATAAATAAACATATTTTGAGGTATATTAAAGGTAAATAATTTATATTAAGCACTAGGTAAATATAAAACCTCTCAAAATGATCAAAACACTCCTACACATAGTTTAACTAGACAAGCTCCAATTAGGCCTAGTTGGTGAATGAGAGGAAGAAATGAAAAAGAGTGTTTGGAAGGTTGTGTGATGATTTTTTGAGTTTTAATAAACTATAAATCAGCATAAGACACCAATATATCCATGAGATATTAGTCCAAATAGCCCAAACTAGCAAGATGCATGCTAAGCCTATTAGGCCTTAAAGTGACCTAGAGCCAATTGGGGGTCCAACTTCACTTTTATCCCCTAGTGAGTGTTATATCTAGTTGTAAAATCTTCATGGGATGAATTTAAACATGTCTGATCTTTTGGTATGTAGAGAAACCCCTAGGAAAACTAATTTTAGCACATAGATAGTCCAAACATGCAGGAATTATGAGAATAAGCTTGATAGGCTAGTTTTGAATTCTCATATCTTCTTTGAGGATTTTCATGGAGGCAAAAGGAGTTTTGAGAGGTTAATATGTGTCTTTGAAATCATGTTTGTAGAATTTTTTGGCAATTCTAACATCAAGGATTTATGAACAAATCTTAAGCAAAAAATTTACCTAAATCATTCAATAGATGCAATCAAGTTTGTAAGGAATATATATACTTTTAATAACTCACTATGGTAATTTCATGTCATAAAAAAACTCCTAAGTTTTCAAATAATTGCTCTCATCCTAGCTAGTCAAAACTAGTATAGTGAACATAATGGTGAGAAGGGTGAAAAGTTTAAATGGATATTCTTTTAAGGTGTGATTGATGCCTCTAAGGCCAAGGAGGGTCTTTAAAAGTGTCATCCACTCCATTTTATGAATTTTCATGGAAAATTGATGCTTTTCGGAAGCCAAGTGTGCAAGGTGTGTGGAAGAGGAATTTTCTTAGACTGTAGATGGTGATGGCTCATCTCTAAAAGTTTCTAGATGAATAGGAATATAACCAATGAATGAAGAGGTATGTATAAAATCCTTTAATATCATACCAATCATCATACATATCACTCATTAGTTGTGAGATATTCAAATGAGGCTATATCATGAAGGCAATTTTATGAGCTAAAATAAGGAATTTTATGCCACTTCTTAAGATTTTCATGCCTTGTTTGGACACTTGTAATCCTAAAATTTCATTGTACATTTCAAATATATTTCTAACTCATATTTAACCTCTTTTTTTAAGTTGACAAGTTCCCAAGTGACCTTTGGACTTCCCTTGTCTTGCCCCTCTCTCAAATGCTATAAGTAGTGACTTTTTTTGGCTCTTTTGGGCAACCTCCATTGGTTAATGGTGAAACACTAGCTAATATTTTATTTTAATATCTATTTAATAAATAAGGAAGTTAATTTTCATAATTACATGCTATATAATTGAGCCTTGTTGTAATCTTGATGGTCTTGTCTAGTAAAATATGATCTTTTCTAGCATGTTATCCTTGATTGTTCACCAAGCGTGTAGAAGAGTAATTGTTACATGTCCTTTTTAGTGTTATATTTTAGTGTATAAGTTTTTTATAAGTGGTTCATTACTATATTTTCCTAAGAAATCATTCATTACCCTCCTAAGTATCAAAATACCTCTTGAACCTAGCATATGAAACATTGATGTAATAATCTATTTTGAGTTGTGAGTTATGTGTGAAAGAAGCTTTGATTTGATATAAGTAGTATAATTTCAATCAATAGAAGGAAATTAAATATTTATGCATCACCTTTTATCTTTTTTTAAAAAAAAATCTTGACCCTTTTCATGTAAAGGTTATAAGTGAAAAAGTTTTCAAAGAGTGCATTAAGGGAACTAGCCCTTCTAGAGATTCATCTCACCAAATTGATTACCCATACCAAGTGATATGTTTCCATTGTGCCACTTGGATGAGGAGACCTGAGAGATCTCCTTAATGGTTAAAATTCTAAGTGAAAATAGTTTTTGGCATGCCCAGTGGGACTCTAAGTCCTAGAAGATTGTCTAAGATTGGTGCTGGTCTTAGTATATTTGCAGTCACAAGAACATCTACATTCAATGCATAGTGACTCCACTAAGTTTTCAAATCTTTGGTTGCTGATCATTACTTATTTTCCATTCCAAATGTGACCACTAGGTATTCTTCCAAAGGTATACCTTTTGATTTTATGTAATTGCCTTTATATTCTATCAAAAGATTTATATTTGAGAATACTCTTCCTTATTTAAGGGAGTTGGTGTTTAAAAATTCCAATTTTCTACTTAATTAAACCCCTGATACACATAGTATACATTTCAATATGGATATAAATCTTCCTTTTTTATCCTTTATCAGATCATCTCCTTTGAATATTGCCCAATATGACCAAATTATTGGAGCAACCCTTAACAGTGATCCATATTTTAGTGGAGAAGGTCCTACTATTCCCATTGAACATATTAGAAACATGGAAAACTTTTGAAACATCCATAATATCACTCAAGATAATATGGCTATCAAGCTATTGGCATTGTCTTTCAAAGGGAAAGCTTTAGATTGGTATACAACTTCACCTCATGCTTCCATTGTTTCATGGGATGAACTAGGGAATCTATTGTCTAAAAGGTTTGAAGAGAAGAGTGATTATCTATCACTAACTAATCAATTAACTACTATTAAAAGGGATCCACAAGATTTCATGCAATATTTTAACTCTAGATTTCAAAAGACATTGGTTAGGATCTCAACCCTTGTGAGACTTATTCTAAATTATGCTTTCTTGTATTACCTAAAAGCATTGAATGGTGATATAGCCATGATGATCTAATAAATGGGTGGGAATACACTACATAATGCCTATGATATAGATATTAATTCTATGAATTATCTTTTTCAAGTAAGGAATATTTATCCTAGACCACCAATGCCATTGCTCCTTGATTTGTAGCCTCCTAGTCAAGTTGCATTACCTACTTTGGCTTCCTTGCCTAATCGTCAAGAAAATTCTCACCTTGACCCTACCAATGAGATTCATGAAGTAAAGATTTTACTTCAAAGTTTTACTAATGAATTGGATGCTCTCAAAAGACAAAAAGATCAAAATTATAGGCCTTTTCAATCCTACAATCAGTTTGGACAAGCAAGTAGGCCTCCTTTTCAAGGTAATGCTCAAGCACAAGGTCAAATAACATAGGATAGACCTTACCAAAGTTTCAATCCCAATGAATCATAATTTTATAAATCTATTGTTCCCACTAAAAAAAAACTTGTTAAATAACGACCATGCTATCCTTCCTATGACCAAAATCAAGGCCAAGTTGCATATGCTAATGAAATGCCTAGTCAAGCCATGACACTGCAAGGTAGGCAAGCACTTCAAGCTTCCAATTTTGAGGTTTAAATGTAAAATTTAATGGAAAATGGAAAATCACAATATAATTATACTCTTATGGATCACTTAAAGTGGAAATTTTATGCCATGAATCATTTGGTAAGTTCAAATAATGTGAATGCTAGTGTGTCCTCTAACACTAGATCTAAGAAGAGGGTTGTTGAAGAGACACAAGGGGAAACTCAAGGACTTGTTTTGAATCCTACCTCACCTAAAATAGTAGGTCAATCTAACTCAAATCCTAAGGTGTACAAAAATCAAAAATTTCATAATGCAAGGCTAGCTCCTACACATCCATGTTCACATGCTACACCATAAGATACTAGTGCTTCCAAAGAGCAATTCAAGATTAAAAATCCTTCTATAAATGTTGTGGATTAAATGAAGAAGTTACACATGAATATTTAATTATGGGATTAATTGGAAATACTAGGATAAACAGATATCCTTCAAAAATAATTTCTTGGACTAGGTAAACAAATTAGATCATTTAAGACTGAAAATGTTGTTTTGGTGAATGGAACTTATCCCATTGATGGAAAAATGAAGAAAACTGATAAAACTCCTCATTTTTATCTATCCTTGATCATTGGTTATTTTTTATTTAATAATTGTATAATAGATAGTGGGGTTAGTACTTTAGTTATGCCCAAGTTAATAGCAGATAAGCTAGGCCTCAAATATGAACGAATGGTTAAACGAGTTCTACAATTAGATGGATCACTAGCAAAGACCTTAGGAGTAGTCAAGGATTTAAATTTGATTTTACATGATTATCCTACCTTTTAAATATCTCATGATGTTATTGTTGCATATTTACCCCCATACTTTGCTATTTTTTTTCAAAAGAGTTTACAACAAAGATAGGTGGATACTTGGTATCCAATTGGTCATATATGGTTTTTAGGACAAAGTATGGTACCAAAGTAAAGAATAAATCATAGCCTACTCATCATAATCATTTAGATCCCTACAGGCATAATGTTGCAAATGTCAACTATGTTATTATTGATAAGGAGGAACTTCACATGGATCAATCCCCAACTTCTTCTCTTGAAGGAGTTATTGATTTGTATTTAGATGAATAGGGAGATGAGTATTATGAACATGATCCTTCAAAATTCATAGAGGAATTTGGTCTTGGAGTTTATTTACTTCATGAAGAAGTATCTTTCATTCCAAATTTGATGAATCCAAATGATAGTAGGGATGGTTTGTGGTATCTATTCTTTGATGGATCAAGAAGCAAGGTTGGATTAGGTGGTAGAAAAATGTTAGTTTCTCCTTCCAAGAAAATGTATTACTCTACTTTCATATTTCACTTCAATTGTACTTTTAATGTGGTATAATATGAGTCCCTCATTCATGGCCTTTAGTGGGCTAGGAAAAGAGGTGTGAAGGAGTTACAAGTTTTGAATCAAGTAAGAGGCCAAAATATGACTAAGAACTCCTTGCTTAATTTCTATAAGCATAGAGTGTGGGATATTGTGGAAGATTTATAAACCTTCAACATTAAATTTATACCAAGAGAGGACAAAAAACATGTTGATAAGTTGGCAACAATTGGAGCTCAGTTAAATGGGATAAGAGAGGATAAGAACCAACCCCATATCAAAGTCAATTTAAGGCCCTCTATACCTGATAATGTCCATAATTGGCAAGTGTTTGATAGTTACCAAAAAATAGATCTTTTTATATAAGAGGAGCCTAAGTTTTCCTCAAAAAATCAATCCAAACTAGGATGGAAATATGGAGGGTCGATTGTAAAATTGAAGGAAAACAAGCTCCCTAAGGGCTTAGTCACACTTGAGAGTATCTTCTATGATGATGATAAATTGAAGAAGGAAAAGGTAAGCATGTATATTAAGAAATAAAACCATGAGAGAGTAAAAATATTCAAATATAAGTTTCTTGCTCTCAGGAAGGTATGTATTAGATAAGAAATACATGCTTTCATTGAGTTATGAAAGGAATTTTTTGATGTCTTTACATGGGAATATAGTGATTTAAAAGGCTTTGATCCAAACTTATCTCAACATACCATAGAGATAGATGAGAATATTAAGCCTATAAAGCAAATTCAAAGGCCAATTAATCCTAAGATTGAGCCTCTTATGAGAATTGAACTTACAAAGTTGATTGAGTCTAAGATTATTTTTATTATTAAGCATTCATCTTGGTTGGAAAACTTGGTCCTGATAAGGAAGAAAAAAGGGTAAATAAGGTTATGTGTTGACTTTAGAGATTTGAATAGAGTTTCCTTGAATGATAATTATCCTCTTCCTTCCATGGAAAATATTTTGCAAGTTGTGGCAGGTAGTAAAAGGTTCTCACTCCTTGATGGATATTCAAGGTCTAATTATATTTTGGTGAAAGAAGGAGATCAATACAAGACATCATTTACTACTAAATGGGGAAAATATAATTATAGTAAAATGACTTTTGGTTTGTATAATGTTGGTGCAACCTTTCAACATGTAATGGATACAACTTTTCAAGGTCTAATAAATGATATAGTGTTGGTGTATTTTGATGATATCATAGTTTTCTGTAAGGATGCAAAGGATCATTTGAATCATCTTAGGAATATTTTTGAGAGATGTAGAGATTTTTTAATCTCTCTCAATCCCAAAAATTTTGTGTTTTCTATCCATGAAGGCAAACTCTTGGGACACATTGTATCAAAGAAAGTCCTATCCATAGATCCTAAAAAGGTGAGTGAAATCTTGGCATTGACTTTACCCAAACATAGGAAAGGTTTGTAAAGTTTCTTTGGAAAAATAAATTTCATAAGGAGGTTTATTCCTAATTTTTATAACTTAGTCAAGAATATAATTTCTATGCTAAGGAAATATGAAATGTTTACTTGGACAAGAAGAAGGAAGGAGAGTTTTGAAGAGATCAAGCAAGCTATTTCTCAAGCTCCAACTCTTGCAAGTCCTGATTTCTCAAAAGACTTCAAATTGTATACCTTTGAAAATAAAGAAGTAATATCTCCCATGCTCACTCAATCAAAATAATAAAACTTGGAGCAACCTATTAACTTTTTTAGTCAAGGATTGGAAGGCTATGAGGTAAGGTACACTTATGTATAAAAGCAAGTACTTTCAATTATTAAAAGTTTAAATAAGTTTAGGTACATGTTATCTAACAACAAGATTCATATATTATTACCTCATCTTAGTGTCAAATAATTCCTTTTTACTAGAGATTTGAATGAAAAAAGGGTTGGTTGGATTACAAAAGCAATGGAGTATGATGTAGAAATCAAGACAACTAAACTAGTGAAAGGAAAAGGACTATGTGAGTACCTTACCTCATATTTGAAATAACAAAAAGAAGTTGTTTTATCCCTTCAAGATGATCTTAAGACAATTTCATCTTCATCAATGAGGAGTTGAACACAAGAAATAATTCATTTTCTTTAAACTAGTGAGTGTCTAGAAGGCCTAAATAGAGCCAAAATAAGGTACTTCATATTACAATCTATTTATTATGTACTTGTTAATGGAGTATTGTTTAGGAATGAATTCTTAGGTGTACTATTGAGATGTGTTGAATTGGATTAGGTTGAGAATATATTGTTTAAGTTTCATGATAAACCAGCTAGTGGTGACTTTGCTCTAAGAACCACAATTGCTAAGATTATGAGAGCTGGATATTTTTGGCCTAGTTTGTTAAAGGATACTCATGTTTGGATAATTAAATGTGAAAAATGTGCCCTCTTTGATGTAAAACAAAAACTTTTATCCCTACCTCTTCATCCAATACAAGTAGACCAACCTTTTATGTAATAGGGTCTAGATTTCATAGGTGTAATCAACCCACCTTCTAGCGTTGGTCACAAGTGGGTGTTGACTAACATACATTAATTTAAAATATGGGTGGAGGATGTTACTCTCAAGGAAGAAAATGAAATTTTAGTTATATACTTATATGAAGGCATAGAGACAAGATTTGGGGCTCCTTCAACTATAATTTCATATAGTGCATTAGCTTTCCTTGGAATGAAGACAAATGAGTGGGCTTTCAAACATGGAATTTGTCTTAGTACTTCCTCCTAATATTATCCATAAGGGAATGGACTAGCTGAGTACACTAATAATAATCTAATTAGGATCATCAAGAAGATAATAGAGGAAAACCAAAGAACTTGGCATTCTAAATTTAAGATAGCTCTTTGGGCTGATAGAATCACCCTCAAAGAGCCATTGGAAACTCACCATATACCCTTTTTTATGGGAGAGAAGATATAATTTATATTTCAATTGAGCTACCAACCTTTGATCTCACTTACTAGCTAGAGTTGAGAGAAAATGAAAGCATGGAAGTTAGGTTGTGTGAGTTGATGGATCTTGAAGAAATAAAGGATCAAGCTATGAAAATTATGAGAGCTCACCAAGATCAAACAAAGAGATACTTTGACAAGAAATCCATGCCAAGAAGCTTCTGAGAGGGGGACATTATTCTAAAGTGGGATGAAGATAGGGATAAGCTTGGAAAATACACAAAGTTTGATGCTTTATGGAGTGGCCCTTTTATCATCACTCAATGTAAGTAACACAATGCTTTCTAACTCTCAAAATTGGATGGGGAGGAGCTTCATATCTTAGTAAATGGGAAATATCTTAAACATTTATACTAATTTTCTCCTCTCTCCTTGTGCATAGCTATTGTTTTTCTTATTTTCCCTAAGTGTTTATGCACATGTGAATCTTGTTGGTGTCTTGATTTGTTTTGTGTTTGATTTATGTGTTGTGGTTATTTTATGTGTGTTTTAGGTAATTCATTTATATTTTTATTAAATATTTGATTCACTCCCTATCCTATGGATAGATAAGAATAATAATATGTAGTATCTCAAGCATAATACCGTTATGAGTCACTAATTTATTAACCAAATTTGACTTCAAGGTCAAATTTAGACCCCTATAGGTTAAAAAATTGGTTCTTTAGATGTTTTATGGTTATAATAATTTGTAATTAGGTATTTTATATTTATTTTGATGTTATTTAATGCCTTTTTATCCTTAGTTATGGTCTAAAATGTTTATTTATCATTTGCGTCATTTAGTGGGATTTTAGGGGTCATAAATGCAAGTGACATGGTTCCCAAGGTGTACAAGTGTAATAATTTCCTTAAAAATGACCAAGATTTCAAATTACCTATCACTAATGTTAATCTCATTTGAAAATTGTAGGTTATCTAATTGAATATCAAGTAATCAACTAAAAAAGGGGAGTTTGGAACTTGTATGGCCCATGAGGGAGTGTGACACATGGGAAAAGGTCATGAAAAATATATTCATATTTATTATGTTAATTTACATGCTTTAAGTTCTTTGGAAGTTCCATTTTTAAGCTAAAACCATTCTACTCTTTTTCCTTTCTAGACACATAGAAGTGACCAACAAGATTGTGCTTAGTACGGACATCTAAAGAGGTTTCAAGTCAAAAAAATTTGATAGGTGGTAGTGAAATTAGAAAAATTAATTTACATAAAAATAGTGCAAGGATTGGTCAGCCATGATTTATGAACCATCTATAACAAGTTGACTATGTTTTTCTACTCGTTGTTTCCTACAACTTATAGGTTTCGATCTATTTTGGATAGGTCTATACAATATAATTGGTGATGATGACTCCAAATGATGTTATATATCTTTTTATATTAACTACATTTTTATTTTCATGTTTCATGGTGTTTTGATGTGGAAATTGTCTCATGCTATAGGAAGGTGTCACCATTGTGAACTTCAGTCAAGTCCTTCCTTGTTTTATAATGTTGGTCTTATAAAGGGGTCTCATGTGAGTTTAATATGGTGTCAAAAAGGTATTAAATTCATATGATCACCTCATTCCATTTTTGGTTTCACCATATCATTCTTTGGGCAACTTTCAATCTTGTCATTCCTCATAGTTAACTCTTCACTCAATCCCACTTGTAGTCACATGTATGGAGCTTTTTTAACTAGTTCATGAAATGGTAATGAGGGTATATAATATTTTTAAAGTAATTAGGAGATGATTATTTTTCATTTGAATGTTTGGGGAAGTGAAAGTTTGGTTACAAGCTCATTCACCACACCAATCAGTCATTAGACACCCTTGTTTATTTTATTCCAAATGTTTTCAAGAGGTTTTCACATTATAATAAATGTTATAAATATTTTATTAGAGTATCATAAATTAAAATCATGCATTTTAAGTATTGAAAATGATTTTGAGTTGTTTATGCAGCCATTTATCAAAATATCCTACTCCATTCCATGTTCATTACCTGCATACAACCCATATACACCTACAACAACCTCCTTGATGACATCATGATAATAGGTGAAAATATTTATATGTGTTTCAATATCTTAATATTGATAAGGTGCATTGGGATATTTAGTAAAGGCATATAAGTGTTTAAAAACTTATCCATCTTACATACTACCCAAAATTTCATGCTTACTGCCTATGTGTAAGAATGACCACCTATAGGTGGTACCAAAAATATTTATAAATCCTTGTATGAGGAATTATAGACATGAAAAATACCTTTTTTTGGTTTCTAGCATGTAATTTCACCATTTAAAACCTATATGAATTGTTGAAAGGACAAATGTAAGGGTAAACATCTTAGAGGAAGCAAAGATTGAGTTTTGGTAAACTTTCCCAAAAAGGTGAAAATAGAGGTCCAAGGGAATGTTTTGAATATCATATAACATGGTTTAAAAGAGTTTTAAATCATGTAAATAGGTATAAATTATATCCCATAGCATAGAGAGGAGCCATGCCAAAGATGAAGGTCAACAAGTGAGTAGAAGATAGAATTTGAAAGCCTCAAAGATGCTTTTAAAATCACTAAAAACCTGCATTAACATCTAAAAGATTTGAGTTTATAATGAATTTGACATCATAAGGATGAAAAAAAAAATCATATTCTCATGGTTGGAAGGGTCCTACAAATTAAATGGTGTGTAGAGACAAAAACTTCATCACATAGGTGCGTAACTCCCTGTGTCAAAACCCCCCTTGAGCCCCTTTTCAATAATAATAATTAGCCTTCCTAACCCATGATTTTACCCCTCACACATTTAATTAATTTAAAATATTTAATTAAGTTAATTAAAAATCACTTATTCCACCTTACCTAGCCACCTCATCCTAAGACTAATTCTTACCCTCTGAGACACCTCAAGACTTAGTCCCCTTATCCTAACTACCCATGACTTGTTCTCACCCCAAAAATAAATTCCTAACCAACTACTTCCTTATTAACCTCCCATTTCTACCATTTACTAATGGATACCACACTTGGCATGAGAAAGAATAGAAAATAGGCTAAAAATAGCCCTTTTACCTATTCTCATACCACTGACATTGGTCAACCCACGACTGATGTCGATGGGATCATTGACATTGGTTACTTAATTCCAAACTCCAAAGTAATGTTTAGGTCAGTAGAAATCAATAAAACTCATTTTTATTTGCATATAGGCTTTTGGAATCTAATTTTCCACAACTTGGCTTACTGTTACCTTGAAAAAGTTAATCCAAATCAAGAACCAAGCTCTTGAGAACTAGTAACACACACTTGTTTTATCTATTCAAGGCGTTAGTTTGGCAAGCATTATAAGAGCCATCTATTCGACACTTATCATTTAATCACCTCTTCAACTAAGTACATCACTTATTCTATAAGTCTTTAATTAGTTGCTTTATAATCATTTTATATCTACTATTTATTATTTTATGCATTCCTAACTGAACCCTTATGAAGGAGTTATAAAACTTCTCTACTTATTTCCCCTTGTTCTAACACACCAAACCTCTGACTAGACCCATCCAATAATACTCTCTCTCTCTTGTAACTCTCCCCAACCTTAAAGACCTAAACAAAACCATTTCCTAAACCCAAAAAAGTCTTCTATAAGTTCCTAAGAAATTATTACCCATACCGACGTCAGTCATCTAATCAATATCGATCACACTTTATCACTGACCTTAGTAGCCTAACCAATGTCCGAAACTATGGATTTTTAGTAACATCTCTGAAACCTACCTAGACAACTTCCAAAATACAAATTAAATATACCACCTATATTTTGTTACTCTTTATTACACTCAGGTTGTAAACAATGGTAACATATCTCTCTTTTACTCTCTCTTTTCCTCTCTATTTGCTATTTATTAATCTTTTGTTTCTCAAAAGTGGAATTTCATCCTTAAAGAAGTTTGACACTTCCTATAATAACATGTAGATTGGTATCCCACTCATATATCTACTAACAGATATTTTTGTGATAGTGCTTTCTTACCTATAGGTAGTCCTCCCTAGCTAAAGAGGAGTGTTCAAAACATTTGTATATAGTACGTAAACCAATTTGGATTCATTCTAATCACTTATCCCTATCTTTCTCTATTTTTCTCTAGACTTGAAATAGACACAATTTTAACGAAACATTTTTGGCATGCCCGGTGGGACCCTAGAGTTTTCCTTGGGTTTATTGCTTATTTTAAGCATTCATATAGGTGCATTATAGTGAAAATTTCATTTCTTACACTTTCTCCTTATTTTCTCCCTCAAAGCAAAAAATTCAATATTTTATTTTCTATTTAAGGGCAATAAATTAAAATTTCTTCTTCCTTGCCACTCTTCTTTTTTCTTTGCCTCTAAAAGCAATTTATCATTTTCTTACAAGTTAAAATAATATCTTCTTTATTTATTTCTTACATGCACATTAGGATAGTGAATTTCATTCTCTACTTATATTTCATCATTGTTTTCATTCAAATCTAAACATTTTAGATTTAGGTTTAAAACTTACTGCACTTCATTATTTGATTGCTGCATATTAGCTCACCTAGTTAATTACAAGCATTATGAATGAATTGTAGTACACCTATGTTACACAACCATATCACACTCATAAAAACAAACATATAAACTCACCTAAGATAAGGCCCATCATGATTTTATCACCTAGTGGATCACCTTACCCTACTTGGCTATCCTACTTGGATTTCACCACTAAGGGGAAAACCCACTCCATTCTCTAGCAGAGTATAAACTCTAGGAAGAAATTATATTTTGTCTAAGCGGCCTGGCTTGGCTTTAGGTCTATGAAGTGCAGGGATAAACCTCCAATAACAAGCCATGTACCTAGTCTAACATAGATTTCCTCTTGAGCACTAAAACTAACCTAAAAAAAGCTCTAGATTACTTTTTATTACCGTCATTAACCAAATTCTCTTTTCATTATCTGATTAAGGTATAAGCCAACACAAGACTAAAATTAATCTCTATGAGTTAATAATCAGTGTCTGTATGTTCTTTTTCTTCTTTTCTATTGCCTTTTATATTTTGGAGCTGGTAAGGATGTTTTTCCATTGATTCATAAAATAAACACTATTTGTAATACTCAAGTTGTATAACCTATTATATCAAGTTTTTTGAGTGTTCTTTCTTCTTATACATAGCTCTTGCATCCTCTATTTTACTTAGATTCTACCTCTGGGTTTCTAAAATGTTGGATTTTCTATCTCCTAGGATATAATAGTGACCAACATTGGATAATTCCACTAACATCAATAGACTTTAGCCTACCAACTTCAATTAATCCCATCGACTTCAACAAACTTTGACATACCGACATCGATTAAATGATCTATGTCAGTGACTATGTAATTTTAATTTTCTAAAAATAACAAACTAAAATAACCTACTTACCTACACCCAAACATGGTTTTTCATTATTCTATCACTAATAGAGAGTATTAAGACTATTTATACTTCTTCTTGCATGGTATTGACATGATCTCAAGCCAAAATTATTGCCAATTATGCAAGCCAACAACCACTTCCACCTTCCCCTCTTGTTGTTGATTCTATCATGAATCATACTTCGGATATAGAGTATACTCCTAGCCCCAAAAAAATTCCCATTGTGCCTAAAGGAGATTAAGATTTTGATAAATTTCTTGATTTAAATGTGGCAAACCTTCAACATTACCTTACCATGAGCCAAACCCATAACTATTCAGGTGACCCACTATATGATATGTCAACCTCTCTAATGGAGACAACTTCAGTTTCGACTATCTCCACTATTTTCCCTATGGTTACTCAAAACACTACTTTGACAAGTAACCCAACCATAAATAATGTCCAAAGTTTAATATCACCAACTGGCCAATCCCACCTAAACCCTAGTGTGACTTCCCTACTTTCACATCAACAAGTAGTTCAATAAAGTCTCACCCCATTTCAAAATTTGGTGATACCTATTCCATCTACCCTCACACCTATAATTACCTAAGTTATGACTCACCCTTCATCTAGTATAACCCTGCTAATAACCCAACCTATAATAACAACATCCAACCTAAGCATAGTCTCTAACCAAATGGAACAAGCCCCGTTTCTTTCTACCCCTTAGCCTATGACTCATTATCCTTATATTACACCAACATAACCTCAGCAAGCTATAACATATTCTCCCTCTACTTCTTATCAGGTTATCTATAACTTAGGGGGTATCTCCCAAACCAATCCCTCTCCAGACCTCATTAAGATGCTAATGGACAAGATGTATAATTTAGAGACATCTATTTTGGGTTCAAAGAATGTGTTATATTATGAACAAATATACAATGAACCCATCCATCTTTCTATACCTATTCACCTTTATCCAAGCTAATGGGAAATCCCCAGATTTACTCATTTCTAGAGTAAAGAAGACCCATAATAGCATTTTTGAGCATTTAAACATGATTGTTATTTAATAGTGCATGATGACGTGTTATTACTTCACACTTTCCCTATGTCTCTTTTGGGTACTGCCCTAGATTGGTATAGATTTATAACTTAGCACTCCCTTTTCTCATTTACCCAATTCACATAAATATTCCTAGACCATTTCCCTATTAACATTTATAAATAGTTTTTTATTATAAATCTTTATTCTATTAGACAATTTGATGATGAGTCTATCACAAATTTTATTGCTCATTGGAGAGGCTTGATCAATTAACTCTCCTCCTTACCCCAACATGAGCTTATTGAGATCTTCTTAAGGGATGTGATAATCACATTTAATCCACACTCCAAGTACAAACTTTTTGCACATTTGATGAGGCCTTTACAGTGGTGTGGAAACTTGAGATTCAGGCTATAGACAAAGGAAGAGTCATGTTTTGTAGTAAGGATGCCAATTCCAAATAAAATGACTCCTTTTCTTCTAAAACTTCTCCTTCTAACAAAAAATCTAAAGGCTCTTCCAATGTGGTGGTCATTAAATCAGCTTCTTCCACAACCACAAACTAACCTAATTCCTTGACTTCCCAAAATCTGACCAAACAATTCCAGCAATAGTATGAACAAAGACAATACACGCTCATTGGGGAGTCATACTTATATTTTGGAAAAAACTATTATAACAAGGTGTCATAACCCTTCCTCAAGTCAAACCTCCTATACAGTTTGACCCCTCTCATCATATTCCAACTTGGTATAAGTAAAATGAGTTTTGTGACTACCATTAAATTAAAGGCCACAATTATAATAACTATAAAACATTCAAGAACATTGTTCGAGACATGTTTGATAAGGGTGATCCAATCTTGGATAATCCTAATGCACTTGCTAATCAAAATATGAATGTGTTCAAATAGCCTTTTCCTAACCATTCACCCAATCAAAATATTATTTAGACCGTGACTAACTCATGTGATCATAATATCCATACAGTTAATATGGTCTTTCCATTACCTCTAGTTCAACCTCTTTCACAATAAGAGGCACCCATTTTATCAACTCCTCCCCCATATTTAGTGGCATTTGTTTTTCCTATTCTTCCTCTTTAGGTATAAGATCCTATTCCATCCATTACACTCTAATGTGAGGAAGAGCCTACTTTACCACTCCTTTTACCATTAGAGGAGCATGTATTGCTTGTTCTTTTTACACCAATGTTATTTATCCTCTTACCAATTGAAGACCACACCTTACCTATTCCATAACCAAATGTTAAGGGGAACATAATTCATATGTTATACCATCTTGAGGAACCATCTTCACCTACCTATCCTCCACTAATAGAGAGTAATACCCCATCCACTCCACCTTTGCACCTAAAAGAGTCAATGTTATCTACTCCTACATTATACAAGTGACCTATTGTGCCTATTCTAATTATACCACTTTTACCACTTATTTAAACTATGGAGGATCATAATTTACCTATTCCTTACCCACATGTTGAGGGAGAAATTATACCTATGCTCTACCCCCTCAAAGAACCCTCTTCACCTACCTCTCCTCCACCCATGGAAGACCATGCCTCTTCTCCTATCTCTATTGAAGAAGACCCTATTTTGGCTCTTTCTCATCTTTGACCTGAGGTAGTAGAGACAAAAAATTTCCCTTTTTCTCAATAACCTTAGCCTTCTAAAGAAGTAAACATAAATCCTACATCAACTTCATCTAAACCCTTTTCACGGTTGGTGAAAAGTCTATAGTTTCTTGACTCCATGAAGCTAGATCGCATAGGATTTTGGGACCGACTTAAAACTCCTTATCCTACATAATGAGTGTTAACCTTTACCTCTAACCCTCTTACTACCCTTTACCCTAAGCTCTTTGACAAATCTAGATATTCTTTACCAAAATCACCAAAATCTCATCCATCTATGTCAGAACCCTCACCCTCATAGGCATCTACCACATTAAATTAGATTAGGTCTTTAGGCATAAATCTCATCTCTAATTTAATTCATCCATAGGTGAAATTAGATCTAACTCTCCAACCACAAGTTATAGTTTCATGGCCTAAAATATAGAAAATGTTAAGCTTATTATATCTCACCAATCCTTCCCTCTTCAACCATCAACTTTAATATCAATTTTAGGACCACACCCCTCTACTTTAATTAGAGTATCACAGATCCAAGTAAAACAAAATGATGGTTTACCAATAATATTGCCTCTACCACCTAGTAGTTATTTTACATCTAACACCATGATACATAACACCAAGAAAGTGTCAATAAAACATGTAACTCCATCTCTACCAAAAAAGGCACCATGTAAAATCACCCATGTGACTCATAAACAAAAGAGGGTGTCCATTCCTTTTACCACAACAAGTGCTAGCCCACTTGTAGGCTCTTAAAGATTTTTCCTACATCAATTGTTGAAATATTTCATAATAAATCCTCCCATTAAGCTTTATAGCCCTCTTAGACCAAAGTAATCTTGGTTTAACGATACATAAGTGTGTCTATATCATCATTCACCTAGACACAATACTGAGAGTTGTAAATCTCTTATAGCATTCATTTGGGAATAATTTAATGTTAACACTCTCTTTGTTGATAATCCCATTAACCTTCCTATTATTTCACCTCTAGAATCCATAATGCCTCATACTATTCCACCTAAATTCAAACCCAAAGATGTTTTCATACCCCCTTTGCCACCTTCTTTACCTATGTTTCAGATCAACACAGTTAATGTGGCCATGCGGTCACAAAATGAAAAGGATAAAGATAAGGAAAAGGTTACTACTTCTTGGGATCATCCCTTTTCCAAAGACACTCTTCCTCCAAATCCCAATATTTCCATCTTGGGTGTCCTGAAACTAACATCTTCAGATGTTATTCAAAGCTTGATGGTAAAATATCTTCACCAAACTTTTGTGAAAATGTCCTTGTATGAGTTAATCTAAAACTCACCCCAACACCATCAATATTTGATTAGTGTCTTGAAAGTGGTTGAGGTATAACCTGATTATCCCCAACCTCTTGTATCTTTTGTCAACTCTCTTAATTCCATCTCCCTGATTTCCTTTAGTAATTAGGAAATTCTACTTCAACACCCTGAAGATCAAGATTTTAGCCTTTTTATTACTACATATATTGATCAAACTCATGTCAAAAGAGTCATGATCAATGGGGGAGCTAGTATTAATATTATTTCCACCCATGCCTACAAACAACTAGCTTTTCTTGATAATTACATGTCTCAAACCGACGTGGTGCTTCGCTCCTTTAACAATACCATAGCTACTATGGTGGGAATCATTGTCTTACATATCCATGTATGTCCATGCATAATTATTGAGCTATTATATGTTATAGAAGGAGATTTATAATATAAAATACTACTTGGATAACCTTAGATACATGCTATGGCATGAGTACCCTCAACTTTGCACTCTTATTTTAGGTTTGAGCACAATGGACAAGTGCATGTTATACCCATCAACCCACCTCCATTTAAAACATGCAACATTAATTATAGTCCCAATGATATTCTCATTCCATTAAATACATCATCTTCTCCACATGATACTTCTAAAGCTTCCACAAGCTCCACTACCCTAGTTACACATATATCAACAACATAAATTCCTAACAAAGATCCCATGGAGGAAACTTTTAAACATTTGTCACTTAGAGAATATCATTTATTGATGCTTGACATGTTCCATACTCCAAAAGAGTATGGAAAGACTCATATATACCCAAATTATGATCCCTATATTAGGATGGCCATCCCTTATGGGCCCTTTAACCTTCAAACTAATTTCACATATGGGGGAATTGATTAGGCTCCCATTGTTGACAATCCATCCTCTTCACCACAACCATTTATCTATGACTTCTCTTTCCTAAGAAAACCTAGTTTCACTCACACATATTTTTATAGGTGTAACTGGAAAGGATTTGGTTTGGGTTATTATGAGTAGGGTGTTCATACGCCCATTGAATATCCCACTAGCAAAACCATTGAAAATACCAAAAAGAGGCATGGAGTGGGTTATGACGAACCAACTAAACTTACCAAAACTTCACATGTACCAATTATTGAAGAGCTAGTCTCTCCTTCTCCACCTTCTTCTTCAACATCACATTCCAAATTAGAGGTATCTATACCTCCTAATTTATTTTCAATAAATTCCATCCATTTGGGGCCTCTTACCTATTACTAGGGTAAAGAAACAAGGCTCCTTCATCTTCTTCATCCTTAAATGATTGATGAAGACTCTCCCACTATTAACACTATCCAATGCCAAGATGATGATTTTATTCTCACATATATGGGTGCAAATGATTCCTATATCTAATGATCACTCCCATCTAAAACATAAGCTATGTTAAAATAATCAACCATTGACATCAATTTTCCCTCTCATGATAACCCATACATCTTCAAGATTGGCCTATCTTTGGATTCCTCTGAGTAAGCTAATTATGCCACATTTCTTAATAATCATAAAAAATCATTCACTTGGTCTTATAATGACATGCTTAGTATTGACCCCTCTATCATTACCCATAACATTGTCACCAATTGAGATGTTAAACCTATTAAGCATAATCTTCACAAAATGCATCTTTGTATTGCTTTCTTTATCAAAGAAGAGCTCAAATGCCTCCTTTATATTAACTTTATCCAACACATCGACTTACCATAATGGGTTTCTAATATTGTTCCTATCACAAAGTGACTAGAGGAATCTACATTTGTATTGACTACCATGACCTAAACCTCACTTTTCAAAAAAATGACTTCCCATTACCAAGTATTGACCAACTTATTAATCTAGCAGTCAGCCATGAGATGTTATCACTTATGGATGGTTTCTCATGATATAATCAAATCTTGTTTCCTCTTGAGTATCAACACAAGGAAAATTTCATTACCCCATTGGGGACTTTCTATTATTGAGTCATGCCTTTTGGTATGAATAACTTTGGTGCCACCTACCAACGCACTATGACTTACATCTTCCATGATCTCCTACACAAAATTATGGAAGACCACATAGATGACTTACTTAGAAAGTCTAAACTTCACTAAGATCACTTGATGATTCTCAAAATCATATTTATTGATCTCCTCCAATATAACATTTGACTAAACCCAAAGAAATGTGTCTTTGGTGTCCTTTTTAGTAAGCTCTTAGGCTTTATCATTTCTCTCCATGGTATTGAATTTGACCTTGGTAAGGCTAGAGCAGTACTCTAGATGCCTTCACCTACCAATATCAAACAACTCCACAGCCTACAAGGCAAACTTTAATCAATCCACTACTTCATCTCCTAGTTGTCAGATCATTACCAACCCTTTCACCATGTCTTCAAAAAATATGTCTCCTTCCATTGGAATATAGATTTCTAGGAAGCTTTTGATGTACTCAAACATTATCTCCTTTCCCCACTAGTTCTTATTCCACCTAAGAAAAATTAGCCTTTTTACCTTTACATCTCTACAACATATCATTCTCTAGGTGCTATGATTACACATCAAGATGATCAACATTGAGAATAGGTGGTTTACTACATAAGCTACACACTTATTGATTATGAGACTTGATATACCCATACAAAAAAAATTTGTCTTGCATTGGTATTTTTAGCCTCCAAGCTTTACCATTACCTATTAAATCATAAAACCTACATGGTCACCCATGGTGATCCCCTCAAATACATGCATTCTAGGACATATCACAACTAATGTGTATCTTCGTGGCTTATGCTCCTTACTAGATTTGACTTAGAGTTTATTCAATAAAAGTCTATCAAGGGGCAAAAGATAGCTAACTAGTTAGCTGCCACCCCTTTACTTAACAACCAAACTTCAAACTTCAAATTCCCTAATGAATCCATTGAACCAATTTTCATTGATTACATCTCCTATCAAATGATGATGTTCTTTGATAGGTCTAAATGTCAATATGGTGGGGGTGCAAGGGTCATTCTTATTCCTATAGATGGTGAGCCTATGCCTTTGTCATTTAAACTAAATTTTGAATTTACTAACAATATGGATGAATATGAGGCTTTTATATTAGGGCTTCAAAAAACTATCTTCTTGGGTATCAAATCAATAACCATTTTTAGTGATTCTCAGTGAGTGGCTAATTAGGTTAATGGTTCTTACCTATGCAAAAAAATAAATCTACAATGGTATAAACATCATGTAGATATGTTATTGGGATCATTTGACTCCTATCTCTTATAGACTATTCCTTAATCTAAAAACAAGTTTCTTGACACAATGGCTTAACTTGCTTTACACATACCCTCTTCACCCTCTTCCTAAAATATCTATGTCACCATGCATCACTTAACATTTCCCTCCTATGTATCAACTAACATCCTTTTTATCAAAAATTTAACATACAACCCACATGACTTATAGTACAAGTAACTCATAGATTATCTTTCCTTTTATATTACTCCTTCTAATCTCTCTAATAATGAGAGACATGCCTTCATAAAACATGTTTCTCATTACACTATGATAGGGGGAATTAGCTACAAGAGAGGTTTTAATGGTCTCCTCCTTAGATACCTCAATAGTACAGAGACTCCCTTCACTATTAATGACTTCCATGATAGGATTTGTGGTAAACATTTCAATGGTCATGTAGTTTCCAAGCATATCCTTTGACTCAACTATTATTGGCCAACACTCCATCAAGACTGAGGTGATTACATTTGATGTTGCATCAAATATCAACAACACATTAACCTCCTTCATGTTCCAAGTCATGAATTACAAGTCTCCAAAGACTTCTAGCCCTTCTCCCAATGGGGATTGGATCTAATTAGTGATATTAAACCGCATTCATACCTCTATCACCATTATATCATTACTACCACTGAATACTTTACCAAGTGGGTTGAGGCCATTCCTCTCATATCCACTAAGCCTAACAAATTTTTTGACTTTATCAACCATCACATCATTTTGGTGTCCCACATAAAATTATAATAAATAATAGTAAATATTTTAAAAACAAGACTGTCTAAAGTCTTTGTGATACCTTTGGAATCAAATTAAGCTTCTCATCATCATACTATCCACAAGTGAATGGATAAGTAAAATATTCTAACAAAACATTGACTAAAATTCTCATGAAGGTAGTCAATGATATGAGTAAGGATTGGCACACACACATTCCCTTTGCTTTATGGGCTTACCACACTAGCATTCGAACCCCTACAGGTGCTATGCCTTTTTCCTTGGTTTATGGGATGGAGGTTGTTTTGCTTCTTGAAGTTAAGATTCCTTCTCTTTGCATTTATCTAAAAGACATACTTACTAATAATGACTTTCACTAAGAATGTTTAGATCAGCATGAGTTACTTGATGAGCGTCATCTCATATCCCTCAACCACCTCCAAATCTATCAAGAGCGTATCAAACATGATTACAATAAAAACCTCAAGGAGTGAGATTTCAATTTTGGATATCTCATCTTAAAATAAAATCAACATGTGATGAACATGGAGAAAAGTAAACAGGGTAAGTTTGCTCCTAATTGGCTTAGAACTTACATCATAACTCATAAGTATGGCTCAAGAACTTATCACTTTTCTTCTCTCAAATGAAAGCCAAAACTTGACCCTTTAAATTCCTTACACCTATGACCATTCTTTTGTTAACCAAGTGATGCTTCACCTCATGTTTAACTTGAGCTCATCCCTTGAGCATCCCTATTACATTTATTTCCCTTCTTCTTAAACCTTACTCTTACACACTTAGTTAACCTATGAAGTGCTATGATTTTTCCCTCAAAGTGGAAAACCCCTAAGCCTCTATAGTCTTATCCATGAATAAAAGTAAAAATAATGGGATATGTAGACAATTTATAATCTATCAAGTCATGATTCTCAACTGAGAATGCTCCCTTGAAGGACAGTTACATACCTTCTCTTTGATATTATCAATAGACTACTCCCTTGAAGGATAACTATTTAATCTCAAAAACAAATTCTTAGACCACTCCCTTGAAGGATGGCTAGGCCAAGCTTTGTTATCAAGGGAAATAAAAACAAAAAACTTCTCATATTGATCAGCTTAATATGGCCTTAACATAAATAAAATCCCATTGTAGGCTTCCCACATTAATCATCTCACACATAAAAAAAATCTTTAAGTCATGGACTTGCCTATAGTAGCTCTTGAGTCACCCATAGTAGGGGCATATCATCCCCACTTTGAAGGTTACACTACCCAAACACTTTCACTCATTTTATCCTTTTCCCCTCATACTCTTTTAAGGGACTTTGAACTCACTTAACATAAGTTGAACATGACACTTCTCTAATAAAAAAAATGATCAAATGATGCAAAGCATGAAAAAGGCTCATATTCCTGAGCCTATTTATGTTATGATTATGGTCTTTGCCATTATGTAATCATTTTACCTCTTTATTTCCTATCCCAATCATATGTTGATCTCTCTACTGAGATGAAAACTTCATAAAAATAATGACATAAATAGCCTCTCCATTTTAATCATACACCATCACAAATATGGAGAAATTCTAAGATGAAGCTAACAAATCAACTATGCATATACCATCACACATATGGGAAATGCTAGTTTAACTCAAATAACATGCTCAAAATTAAAAAAATATTAACATAACATTAAATAACCATCCACATCAACATCATCATCACTATCACAGTAAATGCATCTCAAAATCATAATAACACATCTCATATATATATATATATATATATATATATATATATATATATGTGCCCAACATGAATGTACATCAATAGATCATAACAATATCATCTCTCCCTCAAAATATACATCTCTCATCTTTGGGTCATAGGCCAATGTGTATACAACATATATAACAATAATAAAATATGGCACTCAGAGTGCTTGAGTCATATATATATATGCTCAACATGAATGCACATGAATAGATCATAACAATATCATCTCTCCCTCAAAATATACATCTTTCTTCTTTGGCTCATAGGCCAATGTGTATACAACATATATAACAATAATAAAATATGGCACTCAGAGTCCTTGAGGCTATACACATGGTCATGATGAAGCAGTGTCATCATCACTCTCCACTTATCTATGTCTACATGAGATAAAATCCATGACACATGTCATTTTTCTCTCCTACTCTCTAAACTCAAAATAACTATAAATTTATGGGAACTCTTTGATGGCCCTCTCATAATAAGAAATCTCATCAAGTTCAGTGTTATACCTCACTATAGATAAAGGCTACAGTGGTCCCATCATGCCTACTAAAGGCCTAACCTGTATTGGTCCCTATGGTGGAGGAGTAACCTAACCTACTACTCTCAAAATATCCCTCTCTACTATCATTGTAGTAACCTAACCCTGTAATACCTTGACCTAGCCTGTAATGCATCGATTTGGAACTATAATGTCACCACTAATCCCTATAAAACTAATACCTATGCCTAAGCTACATCTCAAGCCTACACTACCATATCTCAATCTTGTACTACTACATCTTGTGTTTATATCTCTATATCTTGGGCTTATACATATACATATCTCTCTCTCATCACTCTTTATAAATCTAGTGGTGGCCTCTTGACCTAAACTATGGGATGCAAACCTATCCACCATGCAAGATATGCTATTGTACATCTAAAATCTACTATACCTAGCCCTGCTAGTAACTCCTCAAAATTTGGCCCATCTATATCTTGGGGAAAGGGTAGGGGTGTCTCTATATCATCCCTCATATATCAATGGAAGGAATGATAT
This sequence comes from Torreya grandis, assembly GCA_037957365.1. Classification (NCBI taxonomy): domain Eukaryota; kingdom Viridiplantae; phylum Streptophyta; class Pinopsida; order Cupressales; family Taxaceae; genus Torreya; species Torreya grandis. Next base: position 2,274,209 of record JARHVA010000464.1, on the reverse strand, counting down.
ACATCTTGTAACAAGATAAACTATCTCCTAACTCATGCCATGGGTATCATCTCTAGCTCACCGGCTCATCTCCCTTTGACCCGTAATATGCTCTATAGACCAGTAAGCTATTTTCCTATCCTCTAAATATAGGGTATGTCAATTAAGGTCCCCACATAATATTTGCAAGGATTAATCCCTCTATCATATGCCTATAATGATCAATATCTTTCACTATGTCATCTACTCAGGTCTGGGCCATACCATCTCTCCATCATCTAAAACCAATCCTAAAACTGGCTACAATCATGGTAGGTAACCTAATGGTCATGTCACCATGATATGCTCATATGCCTAAAAATGGAGTAAATACCTGACACACAAACTATATCATCATCGTAGTCTCAACCCTCACAACTCTTTATGTAACTATGCTAGAAAAGTTGGTCCCCATATGAATATGACTATTATTCAACCATCTATGCTAAAACACCTATCAATGTAATAAGAATTCTCTCACCATCTGCATATAGTAGTACATACACTATAATCCCTATCATCATGAAGATGCTCAATCGATGCTACTCCTCATCAACAATGTACAATGGCTCATAGACAAAGCTCACTGAGTGATAGATCACCTCACTAACATGCTCTCAAAATAATGTCACCATGTGAATATCATGCTCCTCTCTCAAACATGAGAAGAGTTCCTCACCCTGGAGTAACAATCATAAAATTTTATACACATCCTCTTATGTCATTGTCAACTCTCCAGTTAGTAAATAGAAGGTTTTTGTGGTGTGATCCCACCTCTCGAACAATGTTATCATCAAACTCACATCCTGTGTAACTTTGTAATATCATCTCACTCCCCCTAAACCTATGGATACCATGTGCCTAGCCTACATCCATACACATACAACTCAAGTCACATTATTTTTAATATAACCTACCACCACTTTTTTCCCTTCTCTGTAGAAGAACTACATTGGCATGAGGCCCTCAATCAAGATATATAGGTAGAACTTAGTTGACATGGGGTCTTCTAAGGTTATCTCATCCATATATCCACCTAACTATCTAACCTACTCTCTCATCTCCACCATAGGCCTCACTACTTCTCTCTCCACCCTAGGCTCAATTGCCTATCACAACTCTAGGCCTCACAGCTTATATCCCTAGCCTTCAACCCTATGATCTATCTTTTAAGCCTTAGGTCCCCTGACCTATTTCAACCTATCCTTTCTTAACCATTCCAATAAAATAATTTTAACAATACCTTATATTTTTTTCTACATATTGGGAGAACTACAGTGCCTTGAGGCCTTCAATCAGACAATGTAGGTTACACTCAGTTGATACAAATTCTTCTGAGGCTAGCTTGGCCATTAGGTTTGTTGACCATTTAAATTAGGGATCCAAAACTAACCTTTTTTTTTCCTATTTTAGATTCTTCAAGGTCACCAACATTGATTTTGTATACTGGCATCGATGCTTTGTGTCAGTCAACGTTAGTAGACCCTATCGACATCAACATCATGTTGGCCGATGCCAATAGAACCCACCATCAATGGTGACTAGTTCAGCCTAAGACCAAACAACCCATCTCCCAAATTTAAATTTTAACCTAAAAATTACCCTCAAACCCCTCCTAAATTCATATAAACCTACCCTCACCTCATTTCTTACCCCTTTAATAGCATTCTTTCCCCCCAAACTTCAAATTTATCCTAAAATAACAAATTCAAAAATTAAATTCAAAATCAACTTGAAGAGAATATTACATCATCTCTCCATCTCCTCTAGGCTGGAATAGCTAACACTTGTATTGGTGTACCTCTAGTTAGGTCCCTTCCTAGCTTTTCCATCTCACCAACACTTAGATCTCTTTTTCTCTCCAATCAAATACTACAAATGAGTTTTGGTGGACCACCAAACCCCTTTTTGTTAGGTTTGGTCACTCATCGACGTCAGCATCCTTGACCTAAGCTACTGATGTAGGCACTATTTCATATTAACATCAATGATATAATCAACATCAAAACCCTTGAATTAGAGTTTCCACCAAAAACCACAACCCTTTGGACTCTACCCCTAATCTGTAGCAACTTGGAGATCACATATATCTCCTTAACCATGGAAACCAACTTGGAGATCACATATAACTCCCTAACCATGACAACTACCCTTAGAGATAACTTAAATCTCTACCCATGATGACTTTGACTAGAGATTATAAATATCTCCTTGATCATTGAACCTTTTAAATTAACCTTTCATTGCTTATGTTGACTGCTTATGCTATCTTGCTATAGTTGGATATTGTACACAAGCATGCATATTAAGTGTTTTGGATGGTGACTAAGCTAGTCATATCACTTGCAACCTTTTATGTTTCCCAATGGCACTTCCTTCCTTAGATACCTGGCACATATGGACCATTAGAGCTACAAATTTGATTATTTTGACCTTATCAACTATCACTTACAAGCTATGATTTAGTTATTTCTATCTGAGTCCTCCTTCACCTTACCCATTATTGATTTTGTTAAATATAGCTCATAGTAGTATATGTTCAAGAAGTGATACCACATTCTTATCCACTCACCCAATTCACTTATTATCAAATTGTTACTCGATTCTAGTTTCTCCTCCATCAGTTCCCATTTTGAGGGGGTATACCTCATCCAATACCTAAAGCATCCAACTCTTATTTTTGTCTTAAAACTTGTCAGTGCAAATTACAAGACAAAAAGGGGAAAATGTATGAACCAAAATTACATCACGCACGTGCATAACTCCTTATGTCAAAACCCCCCTCAAGCCCCTTTTCACTAATCATAATAAGCCTTCCTAACCCATTCTTTTATTCCTCACACATTTAATTAATTTAAAATATTTAATTAAGTTAATTAAAGACCACTTATGCCACCTTACCTATCCACCTCATCCTAAGAATTATTCTTACCCTTTGAGTCACCTCAAGACTTAGTCCCCTTATCCTAACTACCCATGACTTGTTCTCACCTCAAAAATAAATTCCTAACCAACTACATCCTTCTTAACCTCCCATTTATATTGCTTCCTAATGGATACCACATTTGGCATGAGAAAGAATAAAAATAGGCTAAAAATAACCCTTTTACCTATTCGCATGCCACCAACATCGGTGGGATCACTGACATTGGCTACTTAAGCCAAACTCTAAACTAATGTTTACGTCAACAAAAATCAATAAAACTCATTTTTATTCACATATAGGCTTTTGGCATCCAATTTTCCACATTTTGGCTCACTATTACCTTGTAGAAATCAATCCAGATCAGGAACCAAGCTCTTGAGAACTAAAAACACATTTTTTTTTCTCTATTCAAGGCACTGGTCTAGTAAGCCTTAAAGGAGCCATCAATTCATCACTTATCATTCAATCACCTCTTCAGCTAAGTACATCACTTATTTTTCAAGTCTTTAAGTAGTTACTTTATAATCACTTTATATCTAATTTTTATTATTTTACTCATTCTTAGTTGAACCCTCATGAAGGAGTTATAAAACTTACCCACTTATTTCCCCTTGTTCCAACAAACCAAACCTATGACCAGACCCATCCAAATAATACTCTCTCTCTCTCTCTCTCTCTCTCTCTCTCTCTCTCTCTCTCTCTCTCTCTCTCTCTCTCTCTCTCTCTCTCTCTCTCTCTCTCTCTCTCTCTCTCTCTCTCTCTCTCTCTCTCTCTCCAACCTTCCAAACCTGACCAAAACCATTTCCTAGACCCAAAAAATCCTTTTGCAAGTTCCTAGGAAATTATCACCCCTATCGATGCTAGTCACCCAATCGATATCAGTCACACTTTATCACTGACCTTGGTAGCCTAACTGATGTCATCAACTATGGATATTTAGTAACCTCTCTAAAACTTACCCAAACAAATTCAAAAATACAAATTAAATACACCACCCACATTTTATTACTCTTTGATTCACTCAAGTTATGAATAATGGTAACATATCTCTTTTTTCCTCTCTCTTTGCTATTTATTAATATTTTGTTTCTCAAAAGTGGACTATCATCCTTAATGAAGTTTGACACTTCTTGGAACAAGCACATAGCTTGGCAGCCCACTCATATATCTACTAATAGATATTTTTTTGGTAGTGCTTTCTTACCTATAGGTAGTCTTCCCTAGCCAAAGAGGAGTGCTCACAATGTTTGGATACGGTGTGTAAACCAATCCAGGTTCATTCTAATCACTTATCCCTATCCTTATTATCTATTTGTCTTTAGACTTGAAATAGACACAATTTTAGTGAAACATGGTGTATAAAATAACATGAATATAATTAGTATGATGTTGATATATAGTATTTCAAGCTTCATGGACACCTATAGGTGTCCCTTCTCAAGGAAATGTGCACCTACAACTAAGTATGGAAACTATGACCTAAATAGGGTGTCTTGGTAGTGTTTTAGCCCATTAAAGGTAAATTAAAGAATGAGTATATTCTATATGGATTTGAATCTTCATGGAAGGTCTTCAAACATCATGACTAAGGTCCAATTAGGTAAATATACACCTACATGAATCAAAGAGCAGGGTATCATAATCAAGAGAGGGAGAACATAGTTGGCAAGCTCAAGGTACATTTAAATAGTATATAATGGGTTGGAATGATGAAAAAACCTATGAACTCATCAAGTAAGATCATGATTACCTCCATAAACTCTTGACAATGTGAAATAAGCCTATATAGACCTCTTAAGGCCCTATATGCACCTACACCTGAGTGTGAAGTATTGATGAGGTTAAAGAGATGGATGTGATTAGAAAGATAAATAAGGTTAAAAAAAAGTTTAAAATGGTTCATGATAGGTAAAAATGTGTTTTAAAAATCCTTGAGACTCTTTCAAGTTGACCACCTATTCTCCTACTAGCCCAAAGGTAGTAGTCTGTATAGTTGCACTAGGAGATCCATGCTACTCAATGGGTAAGGATAAAGAATATAAGGTATAAGAGTTGTTTTGGGTGAATGAAAATATTATTGAGAATTAATTTAAGGTGGATAAATTTTTTAATAAAACTAAACATATAGGAGTTAGCATTGAGAGGTCATTCTTAGGTGGAAGTGAAAAATGCAAGAAAACAATCCTTTTGGAGGCCTTTTTTGGCCAAATTGGGTTAGTTAGGTGCCTAAATGGAGAAATATAGATTATAAATTTGGTAAAAATATTAATTATTACCTAATAAAAATCCTCAAAATTTAAGTTTTCCTTGAAATGGAAGGCTATATCTCACTATATTGTCTTAGAGGTGAGTTAGTCAAGAAAAATCAAGGTTTTGGCAAAACAAGCAAATCATGCCAAGGAGGGTGAGAAACTTGATATAAATATTTGGGAACATAAATAAAAATATTTTGAGGTGTATGAAAGGTAAATAGGTGATAGGAATCACTAGGTCAAGCTCAAACCTCTCAAAGTGATCAAAATACTCCTACACACAATTCAACTAAATAAGCTCCAATTAGGCCTAGTTGGTGAATGAGAGGAAGAAATGAAAAGGAGTGATTGGAAGGCTATGTGATGAATTTGTGAGATTTAATGAAGTAATCATGAGATTCCATAATGATTGTTAGATATTAGTCAAAATAGCCAAAACTAGCAGGATGCATGCTAAGCCTATTAGGCCTTAAAGTGACCTAGATCCAATTGGGGGTCTAATTTCACTTCAAGCTCCTAGTGAGTGTTATAGATAGTTGTAACATATTCATGGGATGAATTTAAACATGTTTGAGATTGTGGTATGTAGAGAAACCCATAGGAAATCTACTTTTATCTCAAATACAGTCTAAACATGTAGGAATTATGAGAATAAGCTCAATAGGATAATTTTGAATGTTCATATCTTCTCTAAGGATTTGCATGGAGGCCAAATGAGTTTTGAGAGGTTATTAGGGGCCCTTGAAATAATGTTTATATAATTTTTTGTAAAGTATAATGTCAGGGCTTTATGAATAAAGCTTAAGGAAAAAATGGACCTAAAACCCTACTAAACCCTTGCAAAAGAACCAATGGAGAAAATAAGATTTGAGAGCTATCTAGTTGGGATAAAATGACCATGAAATTTATTTGGGGTTGCAGAGGAAAATTTAGGGCTCCTCCTCATCAAATTTTGTGCTATTCTACTTGTATGAACATGGTCCATAATGCTTTGACAATTTTATATATTGTGTAGGTTATAAGAATATTCAAGAGATGAAATCAAGTTTTTTAAGAAGATATATACGTGTACTAATTAAATATGGTCATTTAATGTCCTAAAAAAATCTGAAGTGTTCAAACAATAGGTCTCATCTCAGCCATTCAAAATTGGCATAGTGAACATAATGATGAGAAGTGTGAAAACCTTAAATGGATGTTATTTTAAGGTGTGTCTATTTCCTCTAAGGCCATGTAGGTTCTTGAAAAGTGTCATCCACTCCATTTTATGAATTTTTATGGAAAATTGATATTTTTTGGAAGCCAAGTGTGCAAGGTATGTGGAAGAGGAGTTTTCTTAGACTGTAGATGGTGATGGTTCATCTACAAAAGTTTTTAGATGACCATTACTAAAAAATAATAATGGAGAGGCATGTATAAAATACTTCCCTCTCATTCCAATCATTTAAACAGTCCTTAGTTATTTGTGGGATATTCAAATAGGGATAAATCATGAAAGCATTTTTCTGAGCCAACACAAGGAATTTCATGCCAGTTTCCAAGAGTTTCATGCATTATTTGGACACTTTTACTTATTGAATTTGTATGGTATATTTAAAATATATTTATCATTCATATGTAACATCTTTTATTATATTTAAAAGTGTCCAGTGACCTTTGGACTTCCCTTGTCTTGCCCCTCTCCCAAATGCTATAAGTAGTGACTTTTTTTACTCTTTTAAGTAGCCTTCATTGGTTAATGGTGAAACCATAGATAATTTTATATTTGAATGTCTCTTGAATAAATAAAAAGGTGAATTTTCATACTTATATGATATAAAATTGAGTCCTTTTGAAATCTTGTTGGTCTTGTCTAGTAGAAGATGATCTTTTCTAGCATGTTATCCTTGATTGTTCATGAAGTGTAAAAAAGAGTAATTGTTACATGTATTTGTTAGTTTTATCTTTTAGTGTATAAGTGTTTTATAAGTGGTTCATGACTATATTATCCCAAGTAATCCTTAATTACCCTCCTAAGCATAAAAATACATCTTGAACCTAACATATGAAACATTGATGTAACAATCTATCTTGAGTTGTGAGTTATGTGTGAAAGAAGCTTTGATTTTATATAAGTAGTATAAGTTAAATAAATATGAGGAAATTAAATATTGGTGCATCAAAATTTATCTTTTATAATTTGTCTTCTTAACCCTTTTCATGTAAAGTTGATAAGTGAAAGAGTGTTTCAAAGAGTGCATCAAGGGAACTAACCCTTCTAGAGATTCATCTCACCAAATTGATTACCCATTACAAGTGAGATGTTTACATTATTGCACTTGGATGAGGATAGTTAAGACATCTCTTCAAGGGGTACAAATCTAAGTGATAATAGTTATTTTACATTTTAGAGTTTTTGAGTGGCTTTAAAGACATCCTACATAGTTTTAATTATATCACATAGATTCATGTTACATTTCACAAATTTAGTTTTAGATGCATCTACTAAAAATGAGTAGGTAATGATGGAGTCATATCCTACTCAGGGTTTTTTTTAGTGGTGAATCTTTTTTAATCTATGAATATTCCATTTTTTGAAGTCAACATTTAGTAATTTTTGTGGAGAGGTTGACAAGGTGGGATTGCCTAAATTTTTGTGGTCAAAATAAATTTCAAGGAGAGGTTCACCTAGATTTGATTATAAATTTCCTCATATAAATGTAGTTAACTAGTACCTCAAAATCCAATCCTAATGAATTCACTATATATAGTTAGGTGGATGTCAATAGTCTACATAGTAAATTGATTCTATGCATTATATAAACTATGTCAATAAAAGAAAAAACACTTAACTCTATGATTGGAGATAATAGCCTATGAGTGGATACTAGTAGTCTATGGGTATATGCCCAAATAATCTAGGTGGGCACTCATGGGATGTCCACCAATGGATGTATATAGCTTAGTAGCAGATGCCCGTATGTTACTGATGAATGCCTGTAGCCATGTAGGATACAAGAGGATGCCCAAAGCCTACTAGTATCCATTGAAATATTGTGGGAATTCATCATAAAGTATCTCATGGATGACCTTAAGGCCCAAGTTATAGGTAGGCACCTATGGGTTGTTGGTGGATGCTCACTACCTTTTGGAAAGTGTTTAAGATCTATCGACAGATGCTTGCATTATATTGGTGGGCACCCATGATCAGTTGATAGTCACTCATAAGTTACTAGTGGACATCAATAGTGGCAAACATATATAATATATTATTAGATGCTTATATCCTCTCAACATCCATCATTAGATAGTGGTGTCTAGTCATACCCATATGTAGTATATTAGTGGCATCCATGCATGGGAGATAATTATCCCACATGCATGACCAAGTAACCTCTTACAAGGGAGAGGAACTATAAATACTCCCCTTAACAAGTAATAGTCACATGGATGTATTGTGAGTAGTAGAACATAATGTTGGCATTATTCTACATATCCAAGACATGCACATGTATGACACTGACATTCACTGGTATGATGTGGATGTTTGTCTAGGATTTTTTAAAAATCCTAATGCAAGGTGTATGAAATAAAAAATATAATAAAATTATAATTATAATTATATAAATTTAATATTATTTTTCTTTTAAACTTATCAATTAACTAGCATCTATTTACATTATATAGATGCCCATCTACATATTGCTATCATCTACCCATGCCATATGGGGTTCACCTGAATGATACTAACATTTTCCCACACCATGTTGCATGCTATCATTTGATTGTGTTATACAAGCATCATTCACAAACATTATTCACTATGTGGCATCAAATGATTCACCTATGCATCTATATTCCTTCTAAACTAATTTGACACCATTGTAAATCCAATTCATGTCAGGACCTCTATGGATTTTTTATAAGGCCCACTAAAATGAACCCTTAGCTTAATTAAGTTTTTGATCTACCTACATAGGAGGGTTGTATAAACCATCAATACAGTCTCAGATATTCATAGATTATGATCCACCAAGCAAGGGTTGGTAATGATAAATTCAAGGTGAACTTGAGTTCTTGAACTAACCACATAAGGGGATTGAGAAAGACATCATCTCAGTCCATGTTATTCACCATTTTATCACCATCTACATCCACATATAGGATGTCACTAGGTTTTTGCATTAGTTCACATAATTAATGAGGTGTATTCATTCATTTCCTCTTTCTATTACAAATGTAATTGCTTTTGATATTCATTAAGGACCAATTCATTCATGTTTCATTTACAGGACACATAATAAATCACACTTCAAAGACTTATACCTAGATTCATGGGCTTCACCTCATAGGTAAGTCTAAGTATGTTTATTTTTCCTTTATCCTAGTCATTTCACTTTGTTATATTTCTTAAATAAAGTTGGCAAGTTAAATTTAGTCATTAAAATTAACCATTCATTCCTTGGATTATCACTTGAGGTCACTTTACCCCTTAGTATTAAATTTGACCCATCTTAGGGGTCTTTTTTATCCACTTTTAGCACCCAGGCCTATATAACACCACATGAGACCCATAATGGTGTGATCCCCTACTAATTTAAGTCCTTTAACCCTCCAAAAATTAATTTTTCATCTCCATAATATGATTACTTTTGACCTATACCTATTCTTAAGTCACCCTCCCAAGGCATTTTTATTAGAACACTCTATAAACAATACTTACATACTCTTACACCCTAGGTGGACATTATCACAAAGAAGCACACAAAAATACCATCTCACATTAAAGGAAAGTTCCAAATTCTTCCAATATTATGTTAAATCAACACACAATCAATAATCCATCCTCAACATATGTTTAATATCTAAATTGGCCTCCAAGTCATCCTCTCGTACATTCACACTCAAGTATTCTTGCATTTACTTACTCTTTACACTAGCACTTAGATTGGGAGAACTACATCGAGCTTGATCCCCTTTAGATGTATTGGTATATAGGAAACTCTCAACACACTGGGGTGTTGAATTCATGTCCAACCTAACCCACTAATTCATTTTCCTCATGGTGTTAATTCAATCCCTTACAAGAATGAAAACCCAGGGTTTTTAGAGGAAAAAAATACACAAGAAAAAATATTGATCACAAAAACATGAAATTTGGACTATAAATGGAATATGACCTATTTTATAAAACCCATAAATTATTTATGGATATTTTTATTGGTACACAAGCACATTGCCTTAGACACTAGCACATCATGCTACTATCCAGAAGACCATGCTACTCTTGAGGGCAAATTATGAAACTTGGATCTTATTGAAGACATTCATATCTATCTACTCACCAATTTTCATAGTATGATTCCTCATATAAGGCCTATTTATAGCTAAGTTATTATTTATCTCTCATCTTTTCCATATTTAGAAAATTAGTTAGGTCAATTATTGTACAAATTAGTGGTTGTATTTATTACGTATTTATTCCTTAAATTAATGTTACAAACCTATTAAAACCTGGGGTTTAAAATACATAAATACCTTAAAATTTAAATAAATATCCAACATCAATTCCCATTCTCTAAGCAATCTCCATGTCTTTAAAATGGGCTTGAATATTTCTCATCTCTTCAAACAATACTACTTGAATAGGTTGTCTCATCTGACCTCCTTTAGCTCTTGCTCTAACTGCCATCTTTACAAGCTTATTTTACATCTTCTCAATAAAATAATAATATAATTTAAACATGAGAGAGCATAACTAATCTCTGATACCACTATGGTATGTAATTTTATCCTAAAGATCTTGATCTTCCAATTAAGTTGACTATACCTGTAGATTTACAACTATCTCCAGGTCTAATTATTCATGTTTTAATACTAAAAATCACAAAAAAAAACTTTGAATATCATTAAATATAATTCAAAAATTCATTTTCATATTAATCATGATAAGAAACAAGGTCTAGACTCTTTTACAAATTGATTTCTCATGAAAAATGGAAAAACTACCTTTCTAGCCTTGTTTTAGGCCTATTTAAGGTTCGCACACACATAATCCTTAATATATTTTATTATAGTTACCATAAAGACTTAAAACTAGTTTAATCCTTTAAAAAAAATTCCCATGAACCTATATACCAATTTTTATAAAATTATGAGGGTTCATTTCCAGTATATTGAGGTTTTTGTTGATGAAACCCTGATATAGGGTTTTGTAGGTTGTAGGTGACCTACGAACCTAAATTTGAAGAAATTTATTGTTTTAAAAACTTTTAAAGACTCATATCACTTATATTATATATTTTATATGATTTATCAAATTTTCCAATTGTATTATAATCTTTAACTATCATAACGACATATAGAAATTACTTTCTTTTTCTAGATTATGATATAACACCTATGTTTTAGACCTATGTAACTTGAGAAAGAGCATAAAATTGAGAAAAAAAAGTATATAAATAAATTTAAAAAATAATTAAAACCTTATAATTCTTGATAATCCATATAAATCATCACAAAATTTTGTTTTATTCTTAACTCGGTTGAAAAGATACACATACATGTAGACAATCTTCTTCAATTACACTAACATACCTTATCTAACCCACTAACTGAGCTTCTCCTGTTGTTATAATGTTTATGAATCCTAATATTTTTATTTTTTAAGGTATATCACATTTATAAATTTAGTTTCATCTTTTTTCATGAGCCAAATATTACTCAACCAACCTAAGACTCCTCAAACAAGCTTTACTTAGTTATAATCCTACATTGATTTCACCTTATCAAGGTTTAAGACATGATTGAAAACATTTATATATGTTTTTAAGGATAAAATAAATTTAAAATATATATATATATATATATATATATATATACCCTAATAATCTATTACATATGGATCAATACCCTTATAACATGTTAAACCCCATCAAACTATTCAAAATAATATCACATTTTTGAATTTTCCATTTTGGTAGGAAACCTAGAAATGGCTCTAAATGAATTATAAGTGACTAATGAATCATATAAAAGGCTTATTATTGATTAAAAAAATATTATACCTATTAATAATACAATCAACCATAATTAAACTATTATTTATAATGCACCCACATCAAAATGTTGCACAATCGAAGGGACATGACTTAGTCAAATGTCCATAAAAGAAAGAATGACATTCAAATGTCCATAAAACGAACAATAACATATGAAAATTTCAAATAAATAAAACATAGGCATGGGGGATGAAATAAAAGGATCATATTCAAATTATCTAATAAGTAATGCAATATCAAGTCAAGACACTAAAATAAGTTCATAAAGGAAAACACAAGCAACCAACATAAACATGTCATAGTAGTCCATGGATCAAATGTGTTAGGAAAAAATGTCAAGTGTATAACATATAAATTACCCTATGAAAGATATAATAATGGATAATTTAAATTTTAAATACATATTTAATCTCAAACATGATAATTCAATGTCATCATCAAACTATATAACCTATGTCTATCAATATCAAAAAATCATATGCCCCCAATGTCCACATGACACAAGTAGAGGGAAGTCCTAACATATAAAATATGAATAGTTCATGTATTTTTTATGAATGTATCACACTCAAATATAAGTTTTACACATATCTATTTATGTATAACTAACAAAATATTCCATCCATCAACATGAAACTAACACATAGATGCGAAGGAGCCAATAAAACATGTAGGTGCCAAAAATATTTTTGAATTTTTGAATGTTTTTTATTTTATTTTTGAAATTTTTGAGGATAATAATTGATGATGTCATCCAATATATGGTCATAGGTATCTCCCCTCTTGGTGGTTGACAACCGTAAGTTGGATCTTTTTAATTATTTGCATCATGATTGGATCGGTTGAAAATGTGCATAGCATGTTCCTCTTGTTTTTCATGTGTAAAGAAAGAAATAATGATATCAATTGGAATATGTTTTAATTTTATCTTTATGATAAAAATAAATACCTTATTTATTTTGGTCAATTTTTTATTCCATTTGGCATAAACAAAGAGTTCTTAAGGGAAATGTATATAGAGATGTAGTAGTCATAACCCAAAATCATGTTTGAATTACTTTAGGACCACAAGAAAATGGTATTGTTATAATTCCCAAAGAGTGTTTCAAACCTCTTTTTTTATGTTTTTTTAGATCAAATCCAATTTCTTGTAAGCATCTTATATTGAAATTAGTTTTAGCTTGTGTAGGATCAATATGGTTATGCCAAAAATAAACACCACCATTCAAGATTTTGAGATTAGATGATTTAGTAGTTGGAAAGTGTAATCACTTAATAATGATAATTGAGTGATAAGAGTGTTATTTGAGACCACCCATCCCTAGATTAACCCTATACCTATCTTAGGGAATATTTAGACTCTTACCCAACCTTCATGTGAACCATAGACATCCCTAAACATCCCTAAAGTAGTCTTAGACCCTCACTTTGACATCCTGGCCTTTAGTGCCTTAGGTTATACCACTTAGACACTAGCACCATAATAGGTATAGTATCACCCCATGGTGTTAATTTCCTAGTTTTGGCAATATTATCCTTTTCCCTCCTTTTTTTAGCAGCAAATATCTTTTCAAAAGATCAACCCCTAGGGTTGACCTAGACCTATTTTAAGACCCAAACAGTCCTTATAATATTATATATACATAAATTTTATGTGTATAACCACTAGATGGAAATAAAATTCAAATTACACAAAAAAACTTAGAACATGTTGTGCACAATCAAGGTTATCAATCCCTATTCTGTCTTACTTCTACATACAACCATATATAAAATGCCTAATCATATATTATTCATGTTTATAATCTCAAGAAAATTCAAAGCACCCAATCCAAAATTAATAATATCTTTAGTTTCACTTTTACCAACACTTAAGTGGGGAGAAATAAATTAGTCTTGATCCCTCTTTAAAGTATTGGTATGTAGGCAACTGTCACCATAATAGGGTATTGAGTATGTTTATCCCAACCCACTAATAACACACTTTAAAATTATTCAAATTAGATGCCCTAACAACATAAAGGTTTAGGGTTTTCACATAAAATTAGTAAATTTAGGTTATCTACATATATCTAGAACTTGTGTGAATAAGAATAGGCTTAGCAGACCTAGACATAGGTGAACACAAAAGCACAAAATAATTTTTCATAGAGGACACTATCACCAAAATAGGGACACTACCACCATATAGTGATATTATCCAATTAGGTAACTACTATCTAGGAAGGTATTTGACACCTAGATCATTTATGTGATACTCATATCAGTCTCTATCTCAGTTTGTAGCCTCCAAATCCCCCATTTCAATCATTTTCCAACTAAGTACTTATTTTTCATTCTTTATTACTATTTTAAAAAAGGTCAAACTAAGTCAATTCTATTAAAAATTAGTTTTTATATTTATTGCATATTTATACCATAGTTTACTATACTTATCCCCTTTAACAACATAGGTTTTACATTCACTAAGTCTCAAATAGTTAAAACATTTGGTGAAGCTGACTTACTTCAAATATTACTCAAAACCTACCCCTAGATGATACTAGGATTTATATCCTTCTTTTCATATTTTTTTTGGTTGTGTTAATATTTTTATATTTCATACATTCTATTTTAACACCCCTATTTCACTTTGTTTACTATATACCATTTAAAAATCTCTATATTCCCTTAAGAAGAAGTGTTAAGCTTAGTGGCAATCATATTGAGCATACTCAAATTCCTTCCATTCAAACTTATACCATGGATAAAGGACTAGTTAAAACCCCCATTATTGATCCTTCACACCTTTATTATGTTTAATTTAATGATAATGCATCCAAATATGAGGAATATAATCAAGATCAATATGATATACAAGATGGGAATCAAGACACTCTCCCCCTACTTAATAATGAAAATCATATAGTCAATAAGGATCATATTATACAAATTTTTAGAGATAGAATTGGGTAAAAACCTCATGATAATGGATAAAATATAAAATCCATGATATAAATAAATAACAAATAAAATAATGCTCAATATTCTACTCCCCCATATAATAAAATTGTTACACCTACTTTGGGTCCAACTTAGCTTGTACAAGAACCTATTTTAACTTGACAACCTTTAGTGGTACTTACACATCCTATGGGTATTTCCTCCTCTCCAAATTTATAATACCTTATACATGATATTCATTCTCTAAAGTTTAAGGTGTTAAATCTTGAGTAGGGAACTACTAGGCCATTAGATTACTCATATTTTCATGTTTTTTTATATTCACATTTGGCACATCACATAGTGGTAACTCCTTTTCCATCCAAATTTTTGGCACCTAAGCTTAACTTATATGATGGCAAAGGTGAACTAGAGTACCATCTATGATATTCACACACAACATGTTTGGACTATGTGTCTAATGATTGGATCCTCACTAAGTTTTTCCCACATTATCTAAAGGACTATGATTTATAGAAGTTATATGATATTCCAAATCAGTTTATCACCACATTAAATACATTAGAAGATATGTTTTTATCACACTTATAAATTAAAATTAGTGATGAGATCTCATACGCTCAATTAGCACAAATGAAGAAAAAATAAAATGAGCCTATTGCATAATATGTCTTAAAATATAAAACTATAGTGGCAAAGATGACTAGCCCCATGATAGATAGATAGCTCCAAGACATATTAAAATATAAATTACTACTATAATTTCATGAAGATATCTTGTTCAAGATGTTTCCAACCTTCATAGATTTATGCTACATAGTTAAATAATGGTAATTCAAGCTTATCTATATAGGAAAATTAAAATATAAAAGTGGATGAGAATAAATTACTAAGATTTTATAATAAGCCTCCATATAAAGTAAGGGCCAATGAAAAAAAGAGTGATATAAAGGCCAAAGTTAATTCATCTTCAGAGCCATCTCCTCACCTAGTTTTATTGGTTCCTCCATAAAGATTTTTCACCATACTTATAGAATCAACATGTGTCTTAAAGCAACTCCTAGAGTGCAATGTCCTATCTCTCCCTCCCATAAAACAGGTTGATATGACACATCCTCTTCCAAAAATTTATGATTCCAATATATTATGTGACTATTAAATGGCACCAAGCCATACTAAAAACCGATGCATCACCTTGAGACATAAGGTACAAGATTCGATAGAGGCCAACATTATTAATGTGGGCATATGTATAGAGGAACCCAAAGTTAAAAAATAGAAACTAAGGCATAAATAATATTATTAGATATATTTATAAAGCATACAAATAATGATTTAGGGGAACTTTAGGTGTTCACTATTTGTATTAGGCACATCCACCACTAGTATCATATGACACTACTACATAAGATGCACACCCCCTTACATAATATCATTAGTGTGAATCATACTATAGTACCAACTAAACCACTCGTCACTTTATCAGAATAGGATATTGTTGATGATGATTCAGATTTATATGCACTCTTTGTATGAGCTTATATTTATCATCAAAATATTCAAAGTGTTATGTTTGACAATGGTTCAAGTATTAACATGTGTATTATCACACTTATGCAACATTTTGGGTATTCATAGTAGGATATTTATCCTACCAACATAGTTATTCATGGTCTTAGTGGCCATTTTTAGATCTCTATTGGGGAGATTGTACTTCCATGACAAGTTTGAACAACACATCTATCCACTAGATTCTTAGTAGTACCTAGTCTAGGCACATTTGACATATTATTGGGTAGACCATAGATACAAAATATATGAGCCATTATCTCAACCATACACATATGCATTAAATATATAAATGCTAATCAGGTGATCATAGTTGAGGGTCTTTCATATGAGTATCCTTTACCTATCCCACAAAAAGTCACACCATAGCTATAAGTTACAATTTTTTAGCATAGTTCTTATTAGTACACAACAAAATTTAGTGGAACCACCAGTATAGGTTAGATCTTCTCCTATAATTTTACCACATACACATAGTCTCCCATGGAGACCATTATTGGAGAGCTCCTTATGCCATATATATGTTATAGGTTCTAGAGAGCCTCCCTATAATCCTTTTCTTATGAGATCAATATTATTGAGTTCCCAAGTTTCTCAATATAGGTAACCTATGACCGCTACAACATCTTCTACCAGATGGGTCCCTAGGACCCCTATAGTTTAGAGGACACCATAGTTTCATAGATTCCTTCACCACTTTATAGGTAGTTCCAAATATATATCACTCAATACAATAAGTTACGGGACCTTAGTTACCTTTTCATACAACATACATGATCACTATTCCTTTATTTGACATAGGCCACATTGATAGTGAGTCTCCCATGAGACTCATTGGTTAGTATGTTCCTCCCTTACTGTACATAATTTACTTATTTCTCACTCTTTGATCATAATTTCATTTTAATGTTTCTTGTACATAGATTATATCTATAAAAATATTAAAAAAACAAACAATATAATATGCCAAAACACAAAAATGTTTAAATATTTACTCAAAAATATAAATTTTAGATTGTAGGCTTTGACATTTTTACATCTCTTATATTTTATATACACTACATATGCTAGATATCTTAGTATAGTTGTTTTTTATCATACATACATGCTTCAATTGTTATTTTTTAGTGCTTAAAGATTGCTACAAGACTTAGGTCCACTACATAGATCCAAATTTACTACTATCTACCCACTAGGGGCATATACATAGACACACAGGTTACTCATTTGATACATTCACCCATTTGGAGGCATCATGTACACAATTTTGATTACTAGGCTATATCTTTCTAAACACTAAATCATAAATTTAGCATTGTTATATCTTGATATTGATCATCCTACACCTATTAAATTTTTTTGCTAACTGTTATTACTTTAGACTTATCATTATGTACATATTATCTCTTATATAAATTTATACCTCATGTTCATAAATAATTTATTTACTATATTTCATAGTTTAAACTTGATTGTGTCTCTATTATTTTTATATTCAAGGGAATTTGAATATGCCATTTCTTTATAGCTCTATGACACTTTTTTTAATTTAAATGTATGATTTGGAGATATGCCCATGTCCTTGTGTGTGCCTTCCTAATTGTGTATGTAGACATTTTAACATGTTCTTCTATGTGGATCTAAGATATATATATATATATATATATATATATATATATATATATATATATATATATATATTGTATTTGAGGACATTTTAATGTGTCCTTGCATGTCTTTGTTTCTCAATTTTAGTGACATGTTACCATGCCCCTTGTATTTTGGCCCATTGGCCTACTTTGTGTGCCTCATTAATGTTGTATGGATACTTTCTATATGTGTCATGGCCATGACACTTGTATCTTTCTTGTTACAAACTATATTTTTAGATGCCATGAGGGACCTCATGCATCTCTCCTTCCTACTTGGGTGCCATGATGGACATTATGCCACATACCCCTAGGTAGATACTTATTTAATACTTAGATTTGCTATTAATATATATTTTTACATCTATCTTGACAACATTATGTATTTTATATCCAACATACATCACATATTATAAACTTATTCTTAAATTATCTTACATTCTAATGTTATGTATGCACATCATATTAGTTTATTACACATATATCAGGTATGATCTAACTAAAAAACATTTTTTATATATTTTATTTAAGGACATTTCTTGCATAGGTTAAAAAACTCCCCTAAAAAGAGGGGGAAATCATAGAGGTTTTTTAGAGATATCACACTATCTAAAAGCACTTAGAATATAGTTTATAACACACATTCTTAGAACAAAAAAATTAGATTGAGAAAAACACAATGGGAAATAATGAAACATATATCAATTATAGTTACATATAAATAAAAATATTTGGACATTAGTGCCTAAATTGGGAGACTAGTGCTACAAGGCACTACTATCCAAGATATGGTGTTACTATCTAGTAGCCTCAATTTTAGAAAATTTTAGATCAGATAGAAAAGCACAATAGGTACAATCTAAGTTTGCATATGTTTATTTATAGATTACCAATTTTGGCTCAGTTTAGCTTAGATTCATACCAATTTTATTAGATTGGGGACATCATGCATGTCATGATCATTTTTATTTTATTTTAGATGCTTAGATATAAATTATTACAACTCAATCTAGACTCCATATACTTAGATATCAGGTTTGGGGGCACTTGGACATAAATTAATTAGATTGAATTATAAACTACATGTAATTATACACATTATACACCATACTCTAAGTTACACACCAGATTTATGCCTTAATCCATCTGTAGTGGTTGGCATTCCCAAGTGTCCCAGAGTCTCTTAAAATTACATAGTGGCCGCAAAGATGACATACACAATTACACATCTCTAATTACATTGTGTAGTTTTAGTTTTAGATGCATTTACTAAAAATGGTTAGACAATGATAGAGTCATAATCTACTTGAGTTATTGATCCACCTACACAATAAAGTTGGACACACCATCAATCCAATATAAGTTATTCATAGGTCATGATCCTCCAAGCAGGGGTGGGAAATAATGGAGTCAAAACTAGATTGAATTATTGAGCCACCCACACATGAGGATTGATAAATCCATTAGCTTAGTCCAAGTTATTCACTAATTGATCACTATATACACACACACCATGGTTCTCACTAAGTTTATGCATTGGTTCACATACCCAGTGAGGTGTATTCATTCCATTCCTCTCTATTATCTCTTTACTAATTTTTGTATTTACTCTTGATATCTCTTATGTAAGGATTGATCTATGCTCCTATTTTATTACATTTTGATGTTATGTGTGCACATTACATTGGTTTTTTACACAAATATCATATATGCTCTAAATAATACACATTTTGTAGAGCTTTTTATTTTATGGACATTTATTGCATATGTTTAACAACTCCCCTCAAAAGAGGGGCACTCACAAAGGGTTTTCAAAGAGATTAGTCTATTTTAATGCACTCATAATATAGTTTTTATCACATAAGCTTAGAATATAAAAATAATATTTAGGAAAACATAATGGGAAATAATGACATAGAGATTGGTTATAGTTACACAAAAATTAGAATTGTTGGATATTGATGCTTAAATTAGGACACTAGAACCACATGGCGCTACTATTTAAGATATGACATTACTATTTATTAGATTTAATTTTATAAAATTATATATTATCCAAAAAAGTATAGTAAGTATAGTCTAGGTTTGTATAGGTTTAGTTATAGATTACCAGTTTAGCTTTGATTCATACTAGTTTGCTCAGATTCAAGGCATCATGCATGACATGATGATTCCCATTTTAGTTTAGATACTTAGATACAAATTATTAAAACTCAATCTAAAATCCATATACTTAGATATATGATTTGGGGGCGTGTGTGTAACTCATTATTTCCATATGCCCACTTATACATTGGTTGATAGAATGGAATGATAAATTACATGTAATTATCTATGTTTCACACATCAAAAACCACATTCTAAGTTATACACCATATTAATTACTTAATAATCTATAGTGGTTGAAATTCCCAAGTGGTTTAGGGCTACCTAATATTCTTGAGTGGCCAAAGAACTAACATACATAGTTACACATCTCTAATTACATTATGTAGTTTAAATTTTAGATGCATCTACTATAAATGAATAGGCAATGATAGAGTCACAGTCTAATTGAGTTCTTTATCCACATACATAAGAGGGTTAGACATACCATCAATCTAATCTAATCTATTCATAGTTAATGATCCACTAAGTAGGGGTGGGCAATAATGGAGTCAAAATTGGATTGAGTTATTGAGCCACTCACATGTGGGAATTGACCAATCCATTAACTAAGTTCAAGTTATTCATTAATTGATCACTCTCTACATGCACACACATAGTTTTTCATTAGGTTTATACATTGGTTCACATACTCAGTGAGGTGTAATCAGCTCAGTCTAGGTATTCTTATTTTTCCTTTATCCTAGACATTTTTATTTACTACATTTCTATAATAAATTGGGGGGGGGGGGGGTGTCATCACCTAAAAATGACCCTTGAGTGATAAGAGTTCTATTTGAGACCACACTTCACTATATTAGCCCTAAGCCTATCTTAAGACCTATTTAGACACTTATCCATCCTTTGTGTAGACCATAGGCATCCCTAAAGTAGTATTGGACCCTGAATTTGACATCCTCACCCTTAGTGCCTCAGGTTTTGCCACCTAGACATTAACACCATAATAGGGACAATAAAACCCCATGGCACTAGTGTCCTAGTTTCGGTGATATTATCTTTTCCACTTATTTTTATGCGAATGGATATATTTTCAAAAGAACAAACCCCTAGGGTTGGTCTATACCTATTTAAAGACCCACACAATCAATATAATATTATATATACATGATGTTTATCCCTATAAAAACTATATGGAAATCAAATGCAAATTACACCAAAAAAACTCAGGAAAAGTTATGCATAATCAAGGTTATCAATCCTTATTGTTACCTATTTCTACATATAATCATATAAAACATTATTAAGCTCAAATTACTCAGATTTCCAATCTCAAGTACATTTAAAGCACTCAATCTTTCATTCATACTAGGTTCACTCACACTTGCAATAACATCTAGGTGGGGAGAACTACATCATAATTCATACCTCTTCAGAGTATTTGTATGTAGGAAACTCTCATCATAGTGGTGTGTTGAGGATCTCCATCCCACACCATTAACAACACACTTTAGTAATTGTGTCAATTAGATTCCCTAACAACATGGACGTTTAGGTTTTTCACACAAAAATAGACAAAATAGGCTATCTACAAAGATCTAAAACATGTACACACAAGAATAGGCTTGGCAAATCTTGACATAGGTTCAATGAGAAGTTTAGAATAGTTTTGCATAAAGGACACTAACATCAGAATAAGGACACTAGAACCACATTGTGTTACTATACAATTAGGGTTCTACTAACTAGGAAGGGTTTTGACACCTAGATCTTATTTTTAGCACTTAAATCAACCTCTATCTCAATTTATAGCCTTTAGATCCCCTATTTTAGTCATTTTATAGATAATTACTTATTTACATTATTCATATATATTTTTAAAAACTTCAAACTAAGCCAATTCTATTAAAAATTAGTGTGATCTAAGAATTTGACTCAAGAGATGATGGTTAGTATGGTGTTAGTTCCAAATTGAAAACAAAATGAAAGAAACACACTAATAGCATAACATCTTTAGGCCTATACACTAGGGAGGGATCAATTAACAAAAATAAATGACAAACACAACTAAAAAGTAAGGAATAAAACACAATAATTCCTTCACCTTCCTTGGATGCTCCAAATGCCTTTATAGTAGTGGCTTGCTTAGTTTTATGCTAATGAAGTCCCTGGCAATGGAAGCTTGGCTACCTCCATCTCTCCTTGGCACCTTTGGCTTGTTTTGAATCAAATTGGAATGGTAACACTATTTTCAATGGCTTCTTGAAGATATTTGTACATTATAGCTTTGTACCAAAATAGCTTAGAAATGGTGTTCATGGCCTCTCTATGTCTAAATTTTTGAGAATGTCTAGAATCAACGTAAACCATCCATCCTAAGATTGAGATGGGTGGTTGAGGATTAATTAAATTTTTACAATTAAGTTTACAATTATCCTCATCATGACATTGGAAGAAGAGGAAATTAAGAGGCATGGAGGGCATCATGGAAGGCATTGATAAGGCATGTAGGGCATGAATCTTGATATTTGTGGCATTTATGGCCTAGGGATGTCTTCCTAAGAAATGAGGTCACCTGATGATAAAGATATTTAGTATTCATTTGTAAAAACAAGTTTTTTTCATGTAATTCTTGATTAGGCTCTAATTTTGTTTAATTAGCTCTTAAGCATGTTTAAGCACTTTGTGCACAAATTACCCAAATTGATCAGAATGCCTTGTTATTCATCCAAAATTTAATTAGATTAGAATTGGAAGGTAATGTCAGATGCATTAGATCCATTATCCCATTTAGGATGTTACCAATATAAAATAACAAAGGTACATATCTTGTGCTAAAGATTTGATAGAAAAGATCAATCCAGAGCACCTAGGTGCAAAATTACCATTTTGACTCAAAATGATCTAATCAAAATTAGCTAGCGCATAAATTGCATTACCCCATTTATGGCATACCCTATCCAAAATTGACACTTGAATATGTTAGTTTCACATCATTTAGCATGTTTTAGTGTTTTGAGGCCAAATTATGCATTTTGGGTAGAAATTGGTCAAAATCCTGGTTGGAGGTTATCAGTAACCAGTTTTAGGTGTCTATAGTTTGACCCTATTTGGGAAGTTGTTATAAATTGTAGGCAAAGTAATGTCTTCTCAAATAATAATAGATGGCCTATATGCCAAAAAGAAGATGATGATTGAAGAACAAATCTCCAAATGGTTTTTGGAAGCCTATGATGATACCCCCTCAAGGGAGTGGTCATCACATTTGTTGATGGGTGGTCCCTCAAAAAGAAACAAGAAGAAAGGTGGAATTAATCTATGGTTAAGATTAATCCAAATGAGAAAATGATTATATGCATTGATGTAAAAAGGATTTTTATTTTCCCAAAGGTGGTTATAATCTAGAATAAAAGTCAAAATAATGATTTTCCCATAGGTGGTTATAATCATTAAGAGGACCTAGATTGGGTAAAGATGATTATGCCCTAGTTAGGGATGATTAGCAAGCATAACTCAAGAATATAACTTGGAATATAGATTAAAGATGAACAGGTGCAAAGTGATGAAATAAATGGATAGAATAATGAGATTGATCAATAGAAAATATTCAATTGTACCTATTAATGAGGAGATGCTTGTCCTGATTAATAATGATACAAATAAAATGGCTAATGGGTTAATTTGATCAAGGGTGGGATGAAATTATTTTCCAAGGTGCCAAGGTGAAACTTCTATAGCTTCATTGATTTTAGACCTTTCTAAAGCTAATTTTTTTGTAGCATGTGATGGTAGGCATCATGATAGAACAACATGAACAATTGGCCAAAAAATGTATAAGGAATGACTCTTGATCCAATACATACTTGAAAATAATGGACCAATGATAAAAACCATGATGATAATGTTGACATATGAATATGGATAGACTCAATATTAATGTATGTAAGGAATCACCTAATATAAATATAGATTGAATCAAGGAAACAATGTTGAAAGTAAACAAATAGGAAAGAAAATAAATAAACAAATAGAAAAACAAACAAACAAACAAATAAATAGAAATCCTGAAAACAAAATCAAAAGAAATCATCCTAACAATGATCATGCCCCAGTAAGGCAGATCAAGGATAACTGACTAGGCTTAGACATGACAAATATTTTTGAATTTTTGAAATGTTATGATTTTTTTGGCATTTTGAGGTATCTTAACTTGTTAGATAATGCCAAGATACATGCTTGTAAAATGGCAAGAGTGTTTGGCTTAGGTTGCTCACAAAATGATGAGAGCATATAGAAAGGGGAACTGAGGTAACCTCAACATGAATTAAGCATGACCTAAAAATTCCCAAAATGACCTTAATTCATATTAATTCCATCCACATGAAAGGTAGGTAAAAACCAACTAGGTACCAAGAAGTTCTCAAATCCAGAAAATGGCCAGTCAAATGAAAATAGTGATGGCAAAGTGATGCAGCAATGCATGGTAAACAAGTGTTTCCCCTAGTTTTCCCATAGGTGATTATAACTAGGATACAACAACATAGGTCAATGATACTAATTTTCCCATAAGTGGTTATAATTATTATTAAGACTATTGAGACACTAATTTACCCATATGCAGTTATAATCAGGTTCACATAAATAAACTTGATAGGATGAAAGATATCTTGCCAGATTAATTGTCACACTACTTTCATAGACTATCATTATAAACAAAAATTGGATTGATTATTAAAACTTGATCATAATATTCTCAAAAAAAGTATAATAAGAACCAAATTAGCCAAGATCAAAATAGGATGGGGTAGGATGATTAAAAAAAGGCTTTGGTCTAGATAAGAATGGAATGATAAGATGGTATGGTATTGCTATAGATAATGACGGTCTAGATGGATTAGATAAAATTGTAAATTTGTTGCCCCTAAGTGATGGGGTAAATGTATGGGATCTAAAATAATGGTAAATAGATATGTAATAATGGCAATGGCATGGCAATGTGAAATAATATGGTACATATTGTTGGCCTAGGTGTAGTTTTTGATTCTATTATTCCTACTGATGGGGAGATGCACATCCTAATCAATAAATGATACAAATAGAATACTTGATCATGTTAATTTATAGCCCATGCCTCATATGAATAACTACTCTATCAAAAATGGCCTAAATATTTGGTTGTCGAGAATTCTTATATGATCTTCATTGGTCATTAATTTTGATTCCTTCAGACATCAAGACAATGTATCTTTTTATCCTCTGCAAAGGAAAGTGTGGCCATAGATGGTAAACAAGGAAAAATAATGGATGGTAGGTTTTATTGTGAAATGGAATGGTTAATGATAATGGAAAGGGTAATGGTGGGGAAATAAATGAAGATTAGGAATTTTAGTCACACATAATGTTACTGATACTAGATTTAACATAAATTTGGTTAGGTGGGGTTGAAGACTTGTTATCTCAATAGGACCACCATATTTTTTTATTGTTTGATCTTGAGAGTAGCTACCATTTTATTAGGTTGTAGATTGGAAGATATTTTTATTTGATCTTTGATTTTATCTTCATCAAGTAATGAATAAATTTTGTGCTCAGCTATTGGTGCCTCAAAAAGGTTTTCAACAAGAAAGTTATCTTGATTGTCTCATATCACCTTCAAGAAGGTTTCAATAAGGAATGTTGATTTTTTAATTTGATTGTCTTCTAGCACTTCTAAAAAATTTTCACTAAAAGATGTTGAGTTCTAACTTGGATTATCCCTTAGCACCTTTGAAAAGGTTTCACTAGGAGAGTGTTTTTTTTCTACATGAATGTTGTCTTGGCCTCCTTTCTCTTATTAAAATACTATGTCACCATGGATGTATTTTAATAAAGTGTGATTTTATCAATCCTAATCAACACTTGTTTGAGATGGAATGTCAATGATATAGCTATTTTGGTTGATGGTAATGGCCTGTGGAATGGTAATGGAGTAGGGAGAGGCTACACAATCCTTGTAAAATATACTATGAGAACTTGTGTCAAAGATAAAGTAATCATCCTCAAAAATCATAGAAGGATCACAAATGTATTCAAATTGATATTTAAGGCATGTGTAACCAATATTTTAACAACCATAAACATATTCTTCTTCTGAATCTAATTCTAACTCAAGGGACTCTAAATCTAATGTTGAGAGTGAAGTTGATTCAAATTTTGATGGTAAATCCATTGTTCATTCAATAATATAACCTAACTCTAACTCTAATTCTTCATCTAATGGGTTCTTTGTTATAATGATGTCTTGTTGAATATTTGGTTTTGGATAAGTAACGGCCTGTGATGGCATAATGGGCTACACAAAAACTATTTTTTTAGAGTGGGACTCCTTTAGGATGGGAAAAAGGTTAAGACACAACACATCAAAGATTGGATTATCAATATGATTATCTTGAAAAATAGGCACATGATCAAGGTAATGATTTGCCCAAAGGTAGTGATAATCATTAAGAAGTGACTTGACAATGATTAGCTTGCCAGTATGAGACTCCTTGACAACAAGTATAGGATCAATATGAAATTCATCATAGGTTGACTTATCATAAGTGGTTAGTTAAATAAAAACATATTGGATTGGTTGGGTCTCTTGGCCTTTGTTTCCAATGAGTTGTAAAATATGAATTTTTAACACAACTTGGTCTTCAAAGGATTGGATCAATTGAGTTTTGGATAGGATTGGTACTAGAAAATGAATGACTTGTAGTTGGATAATTGTATGGCATTGGGGATCATGATTTCTTTCATGATCCAAAGGAAAAATTCTTGAGATAGTAACGATAGGGCATTATAGGGCTTGATTGCTTGCAAAAACCAAATGATTAGGTCTTGGAATAATGAAGGGTTGTTGCGGAGCTTGATTGCTCACACAAATCAAAAGATGAGGTATTGGTATGGGAATGGATTCTTTGGATATTGTAGAGATTGATAGATCGTATAATCCAAAGTAGGGTTAAGGGTAGCTAATGATCGAATTAAAAAAGGATGTCATAAAACTTGATTTTTTGTACAAGCAAAAGCATCCAAGTATTCCTCATAAACCAGATCATCCCAATCTTGAGTTAGATCATAAGCTAGTTTTTGACTATGTTCCACATACTAATTATTTCAAAGAGGGTATGGACATATATCCCAAACAAAATTATCTATAGTTAGGTCTTCAAATTCCTCTTCACAACCCTCTTCATACCAGTCAAGGTCTCGAGTTGGATCATAATTTGTTTCATGACTTTGTTCCCATGAATGATTAATATGAGGTGGATAAAAATCTATCTCACAAACCATATTAGCATCATTAGGGTCTTGACTAATTCCATAAAAGTCATTTTGTGTAGCCATTATATCATAATTTGGATTGTAAGTGACTCCACTATAAGTGTAACAAGACATATCTGCATAAATGATGAGATCTCTAAAACAAAAAGGCTTAGAGTTATACAAGCTCTGAAAAACTATGTCCAAAAGGATAAATGGTTCAAGCTTGGTCTAACTTGGTCGAAGGGGTGGAGCTATATCTCCAATATGGTCTGAAAGTGGATACATATATCCAAAATGACTTGTGTTAAGACTTGGCATAAAATAGTCTAACATCAAATGTCTAATGTCAAATGTCATATACACAAAAGGTCAAGCATCTGAATAAAAACTGACATGTTAAAGGTCTAGGTCAAAGTGTTTCAAACAAGGTCTAAACTAGGAAATAGAAAAGTTGAGTTACTAGGTCTTTTGTCCAAACACAAAGTCAAAATTTAGGCTCAAAAAAATAGGCATATGCTAGGACTTTTGGCCAAATGGTGTCAAAATCTAGACTTGAAACAAATGACTGATGTGATTTGATTTAATCTAACAAGTTTGAAAACAACTTTGACATAAACCTGACACATAGAATCAAACATAAACATGATCAATTGACATAAGTCATAAGGAAAAAGGTTCTTTGAGAAAGTTTGTGTTCTCCCAAATAAAGGCACAAATAATGATGAGGATAGGCTTTAAACAAACAAACCATCAATAGTCTTTAAATTTGGCTAATCGATTAATTGAAGTTATGCAACCCAAAAGAGAAAGATCTATTTATCATCTCCACAAATTGAGGCCTAAATAGAAATTAATCAATGTTTGGAGCCAAACTTAACAAGGATAATTGAAAACTCAATGTTAAAAACTGGGATTTAACTAAACAAATCAGACAAGATTAGACAATGTGATGCCACAAGACAATGGTCCTAAATGGTATGCATGGCATGGATTGAAACAAATGGTTTTTGGCACAAGGTAAACAAGTCTTTAAACAAATTGATTAGCCTAACGATGTAAGCATGCTTGAATGATGTGGTCAATACTATGTTTCAAAGACTCAAATTAAAAATGATTTGACATGATTTGGGTACCATAACGCTACCCTCTGCAACTCAAATGACACACACACAAACAAGTTTAGAAAAAAATTCAAGGCACAGGTGTAGTGTAAAATGGCTAGCATAATGCCTCTTTAGATAAAAGAGTGATGTATAGAAAAATTGTTTTTAACATGGCTTTATGAATAAACAAACAAGTTTTAGTCTCAAAACATACCAAGAAAAAATGACCAAAATACTCTAAGTATAACCATCCAAATCCTAGGAAAGGCATGGAAAAATGGAATTGACTAAACTAGAAAGGTTTTGATTATTCTAGGGGAATCAATTTCACAATGACTTTCACATCAAGTAATGTAAAATAAAAGCATGGAAATTAGGTGACCATAGTATTGGCTAGTTGTAAAAAGGTCTAGTCCTTTTTGAAACTAGTACATCCTACTATTTGCTCAGTGTAGTGCAATGTCCAAATATAGATACATCCCATGTGTAACTCAAATGGATTAACTGAAGTCAATGCTAGGATATGAAACCCTAGGTCAAAGCTTCCCTAAATAACTCATAAGAGGTAATGATGTCCCCCTCACAATCCAAGTTTGCATAAAAATAAAATAAAAAAAGAATGAAATAGAAAGACTTTAGGGTCATTTTCAAGGTGACCTAAACTTTGACAAGTTTTTAGGGAGTGATTTAGATGAATTTATTTATAATCCTTAGACTAGGCTACTTTCAATAGGAATGGTTCTTTTTATTCCAAGGGTTCCCTAAAGGGGACAAATGAAAGAGCACACATGCAACATTCCTATTTTTTCCAAACAAAATCTAATTAAACAACTATTACAAAAAGAAATTGATAAGTGTGTTCAATTTTAAGCCTAAATGAAAGATTTGGTGGTGTTCATTTGACCCCTTGGTCTTAATTTCAAACTTTGAAAATATTCACCATAAACATCTAAACTTTATTTTTTTCTTAAACACCAAAACAAGGTTCGTAATTGATTTTTAAGCATACAAAAGGTGATCTAAACATGTTTTTAATAAATCTCAAGCTTGGTCCTATAGTAAAAATTTTACCATGTCCTTTAGCTTTGAAGCTCCTTTGAGTTTAAAACAATGAACTCTAGAAAAAGAGCTCTTAGGTCTGTGTTTTAAGAAAAACATAGTGACCAATGTTGGTTTCTGTAACCCATTATGGTTACATAATCTAACTGACGTCGATTATATAACTGACATCAATTATACCAATGTGATTGATGATAGGTATACAACCAATGTCAATTTTACTAATCGATGTTGATTTAAGATATGCAATTGATGTTAGTCTTACCTACCGATGCCAGTTACTATATAAAACCATGGCAAACAAAAAATGGCAAAATAAAGTTAGAAAATCAATTTACAAGAGTTTTAAGGGTCCAAATAAATTTTTTAAAGTTAAAAAATGATCTTCTTTAGGTGTGAGTTGTGTCTAGTCCCACTAGGCCTGCCATTATGTGATCTAATAATTTGACTCGAGAGAGGATGGTTAGTATGGTGTTAGTTCCAAATTGAAAATAAAATGAAAGAAACACATTAATAACATAACATCTCTAGGCCTAGACACTAGGGAGAGATTATAAAAAAAAATGAC
Organism: Torreya grandis; assembly: GCA_037957365.1. Lineage (NCBI taxonomy): Eukaryota > Viridiplantae > Streptophyta > Pinopsida > Cupressales > Taxaceae > Torreya > Torreya grandis. Next base: position 2,243,689 of record JARHVA010000464.1, on the reverse strand, counting down.
AAACACAACTAAAAATTAAGGAATTAAAAAAAATAATTCTTTCACCTTCCTTGGATGTTCTAAATTCATTTTTAGTAGTGGCTTTCTTGGTTTTGTGCTCATGAAGTCCTTGGCAATGGAATCTTGGTTACCTCCATCTCACCTTGGCACCTTTTGCTTGTGGCTTGGATTGGAATCAATTTTATATGGTAACACTATTTTAAATGGATCCTTAAAGATATTTATGAATTATAACTTTTCACCAAAATAGATTAGAAATGATGTTCATGGCCTCTCTATTTATAGATTTTTGAGAATGTCTAAAATCAACCTAAACCATCCATCCTAAGATTGAGATGTGTGGTTGAAGATTAATTAAATTTTTAGAATTAATTTTATGATTATCCTCATTATGACATTATAATAAGGGTCAATTAAGAGGCATGGAGGGCATAATGGAAGGCATTGATGAGGCATGGAGGGCATGAATCTTGATATTTGTGGCATTTCTGGCCTAAGGATGTCTTCCAAAGAAATGAGGTCACCTAATGATGTAGATATTAAATATTAATTTTTAAAAACAAATTTTGAAAAAAATTTCAAAAAGTTTTAATGGAATTATTGATTAGTCTCTAATTTGGTTTAATTATCTCTTACACATGTTTAAGCACTTTATGCACAAATTACCCAAATTAATCAAAATGCCTTGTTATTGGTCTAAAATTTGACTAAATTAGAATTGTAATGTAATGTCAAATGCATTGGATCCATTATATTATTTAAGATGTTACCAATATCAAATAACAAAGGCACATGTTTTGTGTAGAAGATTTGATAAGAAAGAGCAATCTAGAGCACCCAGTTCCAAAATTGGCATTTTGACTCGAAATGATCTGATCAAAGTTAGCTAGCCCATAAATTAAATTTCCCTATTTAGGGGTACCTTATCCAAAATTGACACTTGAATTCATCATTTTCACATCATTTAACATGTTTTAATTTTTTTTAGGCCAAATTGTGCATTTTGGGCCAAAATTGGTCAAAAGCCTGGTTGGAGGTTATCAATGGCTAGTTTTAGGTGTCTATAATTAGTGGATATATTTATTGCACAGTTATAACCTAGTTTACTATACCCAACCCATTTAATAACATATAATTTAAATTCACTAAGTCCTAAATAGTTAAAATAGAAAGATACAAGAGTAATCAATTTTTACCCCTTCTTCGATATAAAGTTGGAGAGTTTCACAATCATATTCATCAACACAAACAATATCATCGATGATAAGAGATATAAAATAAATAAATATTAGAACAAAGAAGATAATAAAAATCCTATAAGGTATGATTAGGCATAAATTATGGTCAAAGATAGGTTTCGCCAAATGTTTAACCCTAAAATGGATGATCTAAGTACTTGGTATTAGTTTTAGATTGTCTTTAAAGGGATATATAGAACTAAAAATGCACAAGGGTGATAATTAGATCTATAGTAGGATAATTGGGTGATAAAATTAGATATAAAATTTAAATTTTTTATAAAATTTATAATAGGATAAATATAGAAATGAAAACTAAGATATGTATGGAAATGAAAAATAAATAATGTACTTAGCTGGTTCTAATGCTAACACAATTTTGGATGTGGAATAGGCATAAAGTAAAATGGAATACTATTCTAGAATAGTCATATAATTTTGGAAATTTAACCATTATAGCTATATAGAGTTACATCAACCTAGGATGACTACATTGATGATACTATTTAGGTTCAACATAGGTGTCTAGTACATAATACCTACTAGAAACGATGTGACCACATGGATGTTCCTAGGTTTTTCCTCACCTTCACTTTGGTGCATTTAGATATTTGTCATGGATTATCACTCATGAATTTTCAAAACCCTAGTTCTTCATATTCATAGTGACCCTAAATACCCTTATATCAATGAAAATTATCTATATATACAATACTCTAAAGAGGGCCTCAAACTTATGTAGCTCTCCCCTACAAGTTGGATTATGTGTGAATCATCTAATATATGGAAATCAAGCACAATAATGACCAATCTTGTAAATTGGAAAAATATAACTCTTCAGCTACTCCTTAAGTACTTTAGACCTATATATGTGTTGTCCCCATGACTGATATGGAAATATGAGAAAATAAGGAAGCTTTGTTCAATTTAATACTTGATAGAATGATTTTGATACGTTTCTTTAGTCTGTGTTAGGTTTTCCCATGTGAGGAATGAATGAGGGTTGATCTTGTATTTATATCAACCCCTTCAAAGAATTAATTCACATTAAAAAACTTAAGATGGCCATTATGATACATTTCCTTTAATAAATATATGATATTAGGGCACTAGCCACTTGCGTTAGCTCAATACACTAGTGTCAATGTAAGTGTCTATCCTGGACATTATTTTCAAGGGAGAAGTAAAGTAAGTACATGCTTAGAACATTTAAGGGTTGAAGATAAGTAAATTTTAAGCATTCTAGGAAAGATAAAAGGTTTGGGTTATCAACATAAGACTAGTCAAACTAAGTATAGGCCAAGGGGTACAAGATAGAATATATGAAAGACTTAAAAAAATGGGAAAGATATAGCACTGAGAGGAACAACTAAGGTCTAATTTTTCCAAGTATACAAAACTAAAGTTCTACATAATCAATAAATGTCATCTACAAATACTTGTATTTTCTTTCCATGTATTGAGAAATTTTGTCTATTCAAAGTGTAATATAATCCATTAGATGTGTCTACATGTGAAGCTTCATGGAATATTTCATGAATAGGTTTTTTTTTGTATTTTCATTAACCATTTTTGTGATCTTCCATGTTCCTTTTATTATATTATAGATATCTACTAGGCCTCAAAAAAAATAGTATTACCTAGGCCTCTCAAGGCATCTCACATTTATATTTTAAATTGAAAAAAATAATTTTAATTTAAATGAAATAAATATGGAAAAAATATATTAATGGATAATTCAATATTTTTAGATGTGTTAATGATTTTATTCTACAAATCATTTCAAAATAGCCTACTTCGATATAATTTTGAAGCTAAATAATTATTAATTGTGCAATGATTAGGAGGACATGTATGGTTTTCAAATACATCTTAAATGATATATCATGCCCAAGATATGATACACCTTTATTATTAGTTTAGTATGAATGTAACTTAATAAATGTGTTGGAATACAACCATATACTGGGACACATATTAATTCATGCACAAATTATAAATCAAAATAATTTTTAATTGACATGGACTTTATGGGTCATGATTAATATTTTTATTTTTAAAAATCTTCCAGTTAGTGAAAACAAATAAAATTTATCCCATCTGATGGCCCCAAGGCTTAGATGATATTTTTATATTGGTTACAATAAATGGTGACTTTTATATGGAATACTCCTAAGTAATTTATAACTTTATAATATTTGGTTCATAAAAACCTTAACCCCTGACATGCACTGAGATTTAGAATAAATAAATCAAAAATTGGAAAACGATTTCTTAGTAGTGTTTAAGAAATATATTTTGATGCTTTATTAAATTTGTATCATTCATGTGTTAAGTGACATTATTTATTTACAGCTTGAAGTGCTTAAATAAATTTTTTTTTGGGAAATTAAGAGCATATATATATATATATATATATATATATGCTCTTAATTTCCCAAAAAAAAAATTATTTAAGCACTTCAAGCTGTAAATAAATAATGTCACTTAACACATGAATGATAAAAAATTAATAAAGCATCCAAATATATTTCTTGTCATTCATGTGTTAAGTGACATTATTTATTTACAGCTTGAAGTGCTTAAATAATTTTTTTTTTGGGAAATTAAGAGTATATATATATATATGGAGGACCAAACATTTAGATATAATTATCCATGCATCTACAACTCTGACATAAATAAGTATGATTCGTTCTAGAATTTCTCCACTTCCATTGAGTTTCTATAGCCCACATGGAGTTTATTTACATCAAACATTTAAGAAATAAATCTAATAAATTAAAGTTTGGAACCACCATATCTTGGTGGGTTTAAAGATTTCAAGTTCAATTATCTTTCAAATATTCCATTTTATCTTCAATAAATTTTACATATTTTAAGTGTATGATCTTGTTTAACCACTAGATTTTATTTAGTTTTGTCATACACTCTTGGAGACAATAATTTATAAATTTATTGTCGATATATTTTCCTTGAAAGGGATTATTATTAATTTTATTACATTAATCTACTACTTTACAAGATATCTAAAACTTCTCAAGAGGAGACCATAGCTTTGCTTTGTAGGAATGTTTTTTCTAATAGTTTATAAGAATGAATAAGTAAATCATGAAATAATATTAGTTGACAATATCCTTATTCATATGGATAATTAGAAACAAACTATCTAAAATAAAAATAAAAACTTCATAAAATATAAATGTATCTATTTTATAAAATTAATTTTAACTAATTGTAACAACCCCACTAGGTTTTACTAGAATAGAGTAATTATTTTTAAATATTATTTAAACATATTCATCTAATAGATTTTACCAAGAGAAACATAACTAAGTGTTATTTAACTAAATTTATTATTCTTAGTTAACCCCAAAAGGTTTATATATAATCCATTTAGCTAATTATCACTAGTATAATTATATAACAAACATGAACAATGCTAATTAAATAATAAATTACTGCATTTATTTCATTAAATTAATAATATAATTTTAGCCACGACTGATATAATGTTATATCCACTATTTTAGATGTACAAATTAATAAATTGTACAATTTTAGAAATAATAATGTCTCAATAATAATAATAATAATAATAATAATAATAATAATAATAATAATAATAATAATAATAATAATAATAATAATAAAATGATAAAAATATCCATAAAGCATGAGTCTCAATGAACTCAAATATCCATCATTAATCTCAAGTGTAGTCTCTAGTGTAGTACTATTATGGGGAGGGAGAACATCATACGAGTGATTTTATACACCAACCACAGACCATAAATCCCATGCATTATCTCCCAACAAGGGAATGTCCCTCCCTTCATGGATGGGTAGATTATTATGGTGTGGGAATCCAGAGTGACAAACTATAACTTATGTGTTGCAAGATAACTAATACATGATGTATACCATAAATAAATCCATTTTAACATGATATTGTACAAATATGTAAACTATATCAAATACATGAAATGATAGTGTTTAAATATAAATATTACTTTAGCCAAAGTTTTCTAATAGTTAATGATCTCTAGGATCAGTCAATTTCATACACACCACTCAATCAGATTACACCCCATCTTGTATTGATGGTACTAAATAAGCTAGTGGAATATATCACACTACTTATTTAGTATCATAAATACAAGATTTAGTTAAATATATAATAGTATAAAAAACAAATAGATTCAATTAGAATATTCCCTATTAGCAGATATAAAATATGCTAAATATAAAAAAATCAAATACATATATTTAATCCATCGAATGTAATGTAATGAATCTAATGATCATCTAATTTATTATATTATAGTAAACATAATCATATATAGTCCTCAATAGAAATATGCCATCTAGGTAAGGATCATATCTAGACTATAAGTTACTACAAATTAATATGTAATTCAAATGTTATTTCATCCATATAATAACATTAAATCAAAACATAACAAAAATATACTAGCTGTACATTGATAACATCATTTAACTACACATCATTAAAAATGACAAGTATGAAACTTAAACACCAGATGTCTAAAATTTCCTTCATCCCAATTATAAATAGAAAAAACACACATATATCACTGTTATGAAAGTAAAGCTCACCAAAGTGCACATCTATATATGGTATATCAGATCCTAGTTTTATAACATAGTCAAAAAATCATATGTTTATATGATGTATATATGTTCACATTTTAAACTTTTAGGTAAGTAAAAATCTATAGAATCAAAAATTTGAGAATGTATATGTTATACTCTAAGTATATAGTCCATTATCCATGATATTATAGTGTCTCATATACTATCTGTATACACTCAAACTATAATAATTCATCACAAAGATTTAATATACCAGACAATTCCAATTCATAGTACTTAAACTATCATGCTCAAAATTGAATGAAGTACACAACTAATAAAAATATACAGCTATCTATTCAGTTAATCATATGCATTTTTCCATTTCTATAGTTTTTTCAAGACATAATTCAATCATTACTCAGACATACTCAATCCATTTAAATTCTCATTCAACATAAAAACTAATATGATTTTATTCATGATAAGTTTTATTGATCTCATGATATTATCAAAATAATATTTCATAGTCAACTATTTAAACCTAGTCCTCTATTTTACATAGTTCACATTATATTTATTATGGATATTATTACTATATCATTTATATAAATTGATGTATATATAGTCATATAACATATACTTAGCTAATCATGTTTTTATAAATATACACTAAAGTATCATAATTTTTTTTAGGTCTTATAAAAATCTATGGATTTACATATCCCAAATTCAATACAAGTATTTAACTGGAAGCTACATGATTAAAAATAATAGAGATCAAATATTTTTCCCTATAACTCATAATTCCCTTAATTGGTTCAAAATGAATATAAACATAGTAATGTTTGTATATAAACCATGAACTCTGTATAACTTAAGATAAATTTCCATCATTTATAACATTAAATTCATGGTACAAATCTTATATATAGATTTGTAAGTACATAATATAACATTTTTAAAATGAATATATATATATATATATATATATATATATTCTTAAATTTTATTTATAAATATAAATATATATATATATATATATATATATATATATATATATATATATATATAGTCCCTATACCACATTACTTAAATTTTATGGTTAGGTATATATACACAACCAAACCTTAAGAAGGTCTATAATATCGACCAGGTATGTATATACACTATAATAATGAGAAATACTCCTTTTATATTAACTTTGGGTTTTTGGTCGACCCTAAAAATACATAAAATTCTTCCTCAAGATAGAACAAATAAAACCTAAAATTTTTAGTCAAGAAGAAACCTCAATCATATATAAATATTTATTAAAAATGAGCCCCAACATATCTATAATAGGATTTCAAAATAAAAATCACAATAGAGTCCTAATATTATACTCTATAATTTTGATAGAATCAATATTTATATTCTTAGCTAGGGCTTGTATTCAATTTAAGTTAAACACATAATTCAAAATCTAAATTTATATTTAAAGATAAAAGCTTCACAAGTCCTAGCCATTTAGGATTTAGGGTTTTAAGGATATAGATTTGGTTTTATGGATGTCCGAGCCATCTATAGGGCCAAAACTTTATCTTTATGAATAATTTCAACAAAATGAAAATACTTAAACCCATATGAAATCATATACAAAGTTCATCCACATTTTCATCCAAGAAATTATATACATCACCAACCTAGTTATGTTCACAATTATTCATTCTTGTCCTTCAAGAATAGCTCAAAATCCTTTCTTTCACTTCTGCCTAATATGCCATTGTATGTCATTCCCTCATAGGCCTCTTTCACATTTATTTTATTCCCTTCCATGCCCTTCATTTCCACATAAATTTATCCAAACTCTTCAATAGAGTAATGATTAAAACTATGCATGTAAATAATAACTCAATAGAACAAATAATCCATCACCATTTTATCATGCATAAATCTACAAACCCCATACTAATTTTGTTTAATGCTTGTAACTCATGTCAGAGACTAGTTAAAAACCCTAAACCCTAATTATCTTGAAGTTTTTAATGATTAGCATAATAATCATTTTATGCATGTATATTGACTTTATGAACACTAACATCGAATTCCCATAATGCCCATGTAATTGAATTTATAAAAATTCTTCATACATTATAATCTCCTTGCTATGTTTACTAAAAAACAAGTCTGATAAACATAATAACCATTACCAATGCATTCAACCTTAAAACTAGAAATTAGCTTCATTGGTCAAACAAATAATTATTGACTTTAGCAAAGATTCATCAAACACAGTGATATCTCACATAATTATTTAATAATGAAACTATATAGATGGAATTTACATATAATTATAAAAATTGCCTAAACTCTAAGGATTTATAATAGTCTTTAGGTAATAACATTAATCTCATTATACCATGTTAACTAATGTCATTCATTAATGCCAATAAAGAATTATAATTTATTAATGACTTAATATATGATTATTCAATTATTATAAATGATAATAGTAACCTTAAAATCATCAATAATCACTTAACAACCCAATCAAGCACATTATTAGAATCTATCTAATACCTAAAACTATGAATTCAAACAAAGAAGTATTTATTAAAACACCCATCCACATCTAAGACAATGGTAAATCAACTAAAACATATATAGATTCACTCAAACAACCAAGAAACATAATTAAAAAAACCATTAATGAAGTAACACAACTATATTAGTTCCACAATATAGCTAAATCAAAAATATTAGAAAACAATAATTAAGATCATAACAAACATATATATCAAAAATCAATACATACTACACCTATCTAACTCAAGCAATGAACATAAAACATGTTAATCTATTGTGGTGTGTGTGTGGATTTCTAATTTCTCTTTGTCATCCACCAACTCCCCCATCTACACCACCATCTTTGATTATTTCCTCCCTCTATCACACTTTGAGAGATGGATTTGTCTTGCATCCAGCTCACAACAATGAAGGTATTTAGCCCAAAACATAAATATAACCATAAAATATTATTGTATAAACTTAGAAAACATGATCATCAAGTAAAAAATATAAAAGTACAACTAACCCATAGCTAATCAATAATGTAAATTAAACAACATATAAATTTCCCATAATTAGGATATGAAATAAATCTTAGTTAATCAATTAACATCCATAATAATGTAAAGATCAAAAGGTTATTAAGCTTAGAGATAAATTGGGAAGTGACATCCTTCCCCCTAAAGCTGGTCATCATCTCAATGACACTTATTCATGCATAATTTATAAATTTGGAAATATTATTTAGTATAAAATAACATAATATGTAGAAAAAAATCAAGCAAAAAAATGTGGAATAGCTTGTAAAACTCATCATAGTCTTCCCAAGTTGTACTATATTCAAAATACTGATCCCACTAGACCTTACACTATGACACTTCTCTATAATATCAACTGAGTTTATAAGTGTCAATTATTTTGATTGGTGCTATCATGACCACCATGGGATCATGAACCTACAAAGCATTCCAATCCAACATGTGTGAAGGATCAGTAACATACTTTTTAATGTAAGACACATGGAATACATTATGAAAAAGAGCTAGAGCTGGTGGAAATGCAATACTATATGCTACAAGATTTACCACTTCCAAAACCTTGAAGGGTCCCACATATCTTGTGAAAGTTTCAACAACTTCCTAAACTTAATTGATATTTTTTTAGGCTTAGCCCATTGAAACACTTTATCACCTACAACAAACTACCTTATTATACTCTTCAAATCAACATAACTTTTGTTTTATCTATCATTGGCCTCGGCTAACCTCTAGTTGATTGTCCTAACTTGCTCTTCCATTTACACAAGCATCTTAGGTCCAAAGACTATCTTGTCTTCTAACATGTACTAATTGTTTGGTGTTCCACACCTTTTATTAATGACTCAAATAGAGCTATATTCAAGTCCGATTGATATGAGTTTTTAAAAGTAAACTCAACCAATGGAAGGTAATCCTATCACTTTTATTATTGATCCATGAAATACATATGAAGGAAATATTCTAAAATTTGGTTAACTCTCTTTATCTATCCATTAGTTTTTGGATGATAAGCTGTGGTAAAATTTAACTACATACCTAGAGAAAAATTTAGAGTCAACCAAAATCTAGAATTCATTCTCAGATCTCAATCTAAAATGATCTTTTTTAGAAATCCATGCAATCAATACACCTCTTTCATGAATATCTTTGAAAACATCAGTTCATCATCTATCAAATGTCTTGGTATGAATTAGGATACCTTGGTTAGTTTGTTAAATAAAACAAAGATCATATAATGTTGGTTCTATGATAATGGAAACCATTGGATGAAGTCCATACTAATCACATGCCACTTCCATTCTAATATATCATAAGTATATAACAATCCTACTAGATTCAGATGTTCAAATTTCATACACTAACATTCTAAACAATGACACACATAATCAAATGCATCTTTCTTGATTCCTTTCTAGAAATAGAGTAGTCTTAGCTCATCCATGAGCTTGGTTACACCTAAATGTCCTAAATATGTGGAATTGTGTGGTTATTTTTGCATCATTGTCCTTAGATTATCTCTATCAATCACATACATCCTACCATTATACCTAAAACTAACATCACTCTATATCTTTAATCCTTTATACCTAGGATTATGTGCATTCTCATATAATGCTTTCTTGACCTGATCTTATAATTCATCTCCAAGAAATAATTTGATTACTTGATCTCAGAACATACTACTGATAGTAGCCATGACTACTATGTACCTTCTATGACTTAGATAATCAAAAATTCTATTTTCCTTACCTTTGATATAATTAATAAAAAAATAATAATCAAATAAGAACACTAGTGTAGTTATTTTAGTATCATACTCTTTAGCTTATCTCTATCAGGCACATACATCCTAATGTTGTACCTTAAATACCATCACACTCTATCTTGAATCATTTATACCTAGGATTATGTGTATTCTCAAATAATGATTTCTTGATGTGATCATAGAATTCATCTCGTAGAGATAATTTGATTACTTGAACTTAGTACATACCCCTAATAGTATCCATGAATGATGTTTACTTTCTATGGCTTAGAGCATCAATAAATTTATTCTCCTTACCTTTTATATAATTAATAACAAAATCATAATTAGATAAGAAATCTAACCATTATCTCTGATGAGCATTCAGGTTTATTTTGGTGGAGATGTACTAGAGTCCTAAGTTGTCATTCTTGAGCTGAAATAGTTTACCCAAAAGATAATGCCTCCAAACTTGTAAGGCATGCATAATTGCCATAAGTTATAGATCATGAAGGGAATAATTCACCTCATATGTCTTCAATTTCTTAGATTCATATGCTATAACTGAGCCATACTACATTATAACTCCTCTAATTATAATCCTATATGCATCTATGATCACTAATAATTGACCATTAAGATCAGGAACTCTTAGCACTGGTGTAGAAGTAAGCCTCCTTTTCAACTTTTGAAAGTCTATCTCACACTTTTTTGACTAAACAAAACTCTAATTTTTATGTTTAAGAATAGTAATTAATTTAACTATCTTATAGAAATTTAAAATGAATTTACTATAATATCCTACTAATCCCATGAAACTTCTTTCCTCATGCACATTCTTAGGCACTGGTCAGTCCATTATTTCTTTTATCTTCACTGGATCTACTAAAATACCACTTATAAAGATAATATGTCCCAAATGCTGCACTTCTTTTTAAATACACACTTGGACAACTTGTCGATAACCTATGCCTTCTTAACTTCTATAAAACTAGTTCTAGATGTTGAAGATATTCTTCCTCATCCTTAGAATATATGAGGATGTCATCAAGAAAGACCAAATCAAATGATCTAGATAATCTTTAAACACACTATTCATGAGATTGATGAATTTTTTTAGACTATTTATCAACCCAAAAGGTAACAATGTGAACTTGTAGTGCCCATATCAAGTTCTAAACACTATTTTTGGAATATCGTCATCCTAAATTCTTAGTTAATGACACCCTACTCTAAGATAAATCTTAGAAAAGACTATGTCCCCTCACATTTGATCAAATATATCATCAACACGTGGTAATGGATATGTATTATTGATTGTCTCCTTATTCAACATATTCTAATCAATACACAGGAAAAGAGTACCATCCTTCTTCTTGATGAAGACTATTGGTGCACCCAATGGTGACACACTTGGTTGAATCAGTCCTTTCAACAAAAAATCATAAATTTGAGACTTTAAGTCAACTAATCCCATGGTTGCCATCCTTTATAATTCCTTAGACTACTTGTTCCAAGCATGATATCAATCAAGAAATCAAACTTGTATTTAGGTGGCAATCCAAGTAATTCTTCTAGAAACACATCTTAAAAATCCTTAGAAAAGTATAATCCTTGATAGATGGTTCCTTATATTCCCCCATCTCATTTATATTAATGATAAATTCTTGGCATCCCTTTCTCTAAGCTTTGTTATGTTTTATTATATAAATATGCCTAAGTTTAAACTCCATTTTCTCACACTAAAGTTGTATCTAATTTTTGAAATCATCTTGACACTAAACCTTCTTTAGATAATATTCAACCTTAGCTTTATGCTTTAAAATATAACTGTATCCTATGATCACATAATATGACCCCAATGGTGCAACATATAGATATACTACTCTAGTGAATTTAGGTAAACTAATCTCAACTTTGACTAAACACTTATTAACTTTGACCTTTGACTCATTCCCATATTGTATTGACTATGGATTTGTCATAAATATAGATTTTATAGAAAATTTAATATTCATTCTAGGAGTAATGAAACATTGTATAGATGTCATGTAAATCAAAATAAAAACTAGATGATCAAACAAAATACCTAATAGTTCTATGGGTGAAGTTTGATACTCAACTTTATGATTATCAACAACTACATGAATATTTCTACTAAAATGTACCTTGTTGTGAATTAGAACCATTATTGTTTGAATTTTATTGAGTACACTCTTGAGCATAATGGTCACCTCCATTAACGAAGAAAGCCCTAGGTGGTCCTTTCATGTTAGACTAATGGTTTCCATTAAAACCATTACTAATTTTTTTATTCCCTGAGCCATTGCTAAACTTAGTGCTCTAGTTCTTGAACTGACTCATTGAGTCTCCATTCATCTACTTCCACTTTTTCTTTCTGAAAGTTGGTTCAAAAATTTCACACTTTTTATTAAACTTATCTCTAACTTGGGAAAGAGATTTCAATTTATGTTCCTTCTTGACTTCCTTCTTGAAAACTTGATCCATGGTAGATGGACCATGTACATATACTTCATAACAAATATGGGGTTTTAATCCCATAACAAATTTTCTAATTTTGAACCTCTCATTCACCTAATATTGAGGTATATACCTAAGGATTTTGGTGAATTACTCCCAGTATTTTTTCACCAATATGTATCCTTGCTTAAGATTATGAAAATCAATAAGTATCTAATTGAAGTATAGTTATAGAAGCCATGATGACCTAAATAATGTCACAAATTATTCCTAAGTGGTGGTGGTGGTATATTTAAGGTTCATCTCAAGCTTCTTATGTTCCCACCAATTTTTTGCTTCACCAATAAACTAATACACTCCCTAGACTACTTTCATGACTTTAGATTAATTTTTAATATTTAAATATTTCTCCATATTTCTCAACCATGCTTCATCTCCATCTCCCAATATAGTTACATTAAACTTGGGTGGATTAACCTTTTGCATGTCATGTGTCAAATCTACATCTACTCAAGATCTTGAATCTTGTGGCACTTCCTCA
>JARHVA010000464.1:2182500-2225000 GCA_037957365.1 Torreya grandis | reverse complement strand
AGACTCACTTAATCAACCAACTAATATAATTAACAACCATTAATACAATAACACAACCAGATTAATACCATCATACATCTAAATGAACAAGATAAAAAAATATTAATTAATACATAGTAGACATATATTATAAATCAAGACATACTAAAACTATCTAACTCAAGCAATGAACATAAATCATGCTAATATATTGTGGTGGGTTTCTATTTTTTCAATCTATCTTCCCCTAATGCCTCCATATATACCACCCTCTCTGATGATGCCCTCCCTCCATCACACTCTGAGGGATGGATATGTCATACATTCACCTCACAACAATTAAGGTAGTTAGCTTGAAAGATAAATATATCTATAAAATATTATTGTATAAACTTAGCAAACATGATCATCAATTATAAAATATTAAATTACAACTAACCCATAGCTAATCAATCATGTAAATTAAACAACATATAATGGTCCCATAATTATAATATGAAATTAAGCTTAATTAAACATTAGTTAATCAATTAACAACCATAATAATCCATGGATCAAAAGGTTATTAATCTTAGAGAGAAATTGGGATGTGACACTATTAATAGGGAAAAAAATATTATAATCAAATTATTATTATAAGGTGTTTCAAGGTAAATTATACTTATCTAGATATGGAAGAGGATTATACATGAAACAATTATTATAATATTCACATTTTACAAGGATCACCAGTGCATTGCCTTGCAATTCCTTGAGTTTGAAAGAATTCCTTATCACAATTTATGTGATTTGATAAGGACCATACCAAGAGGATCAAAATTTTCATGCTATCCCTTTTTCTCATGATATTTATCCCACATTATCACTAGGTTTGATATACTTAATTATTTTATCTTAGCCCATTTTTCAAACTATCATTTGTTAAATTCTTGATGTTTACTAAATTATTACAATGTGGTATCTCTAGATTCTTCCATTTTCAAGATACTAATAAAATCAGAATTAACGACACTACCATATCCTATGTATTCATACATAAATTTATATATTGTAAACTTTAGAGTAATAGGAAAAAATATCTCTTATCTATATACTAGATGGAAAGGTGAGATATTAAGAGCATCATTCATATTTGTCCAACCCACACTAAAGGCATATTTTAGTAAAAAATATTAGGACTTCAAGTATTTTTCCACTATTTTATTTATTACATTGATCAAAATTTTATTATTTTATTCCACCACACAATTATATTAAGGTTAATAATTTTGATTTAAAAGGAAAACCTCCCTTGTAAATTCAATTGATTGGAATATGAGATAATTATCACATACCAACAAAAAATTGTTTTCCAAAATGAGTGTCTATGTACCCATCTATATAATTAATGACCTATTTTGTTATGCTTTTATTATTTTTAATAATAATAAAAGCATAACTCTTCTTAGTATAACACAATAGGTCATAGTGTTTCCAAATGGAATACTAAGACCAGGTTTTTCATGATAGTTATTTAAAATTGAATCTACTTATTTTCTATCCAAACTTCTTAATTAAATATATTCATGATTCCTTAGATACATAATTATATTTATGATCATATAGTGTACATACTTTATTATGATAACTCTTCTTTGAGTCAAGTTTATATTTCTAGAGTGAAAATAAGTTAATAAATATTGAGTGATATTTTTATACTAATCTCCTTTATGTAATCTAATGTATTACACTTGTAATTATTTGAATGAAGACTTGACCTCTAAAAATCTTAGATATATTCATCTTCAAGTTGTGTTTATGTAATTTTTCCATCCATTTTCCTCATCATTTTCTTAACTCTTTGCATTATAACACAATTTTAACGGTAGTGTGTGGTACTATTATATAAAGATTGTGTCTTAGGATGCAATGCTTGAATTTATTAGCATCCATAACAATGGTGTGAGTTTTTTTATTAATAGATAAGTATTTTAGTATTTTATCCTTAAGAATGGTAGTCATAAAATATAAATGTTTCTCATATATTTATTTATATATTTTAATCAACACTAACACTATATTATGTTTATAAGAAAATGATTACAGAAAGAATTATTTGATAAAATTAGGTCCCACCAATTTTAATGGAATAAAATATTTATTTAAAATATTAAATCTACTAAATTTTATTATCCTATTTTAGTGTGAGGTTTAGTTGTCTATCTATATTTTTAAAACTAGAAAAAAATTTGACAAAAAAAAATCTTTTTGAAATAAATCTTAATTTTTTTCTATTTGGTAAGGGAATATTATAAATAGAAACCACCTTTACAAATCCACAAATATACCCATATTATTTATTTATATGGATTATTTCACCTCTGATGACTCCAAAAATTATCTTATTGGGATTGAGGGATGCATTTACCAGTGAAACCTTTTTATAAAATGCCTCAAGCAAAAAATGTTTAGAAACTACTTTGGGACATAAATGTTAAATCTTCCAAATATATAATTATGAATTTTTAAATCATCCATTAAAAATTTAAATCCATGTCCCTATTAAAAATGTCTCATATTTTTATCAAGCCAAAAGGCTTGTGTTTATAAGTGGATGTTCCTCACTTCACGATGAGGGATGTTTTATCCTAGTCATATTTATCTAATAGGACTTGGTTATATCCTGAGAAACCATCAAGAAAATACATCCATTAAAATATTATCACTATTTTAAATAGTTCATCTAATGATGGTAAAGGGTAGTTATCAATATTATATGTTTTTTGAGCTTCAAAATTATACACATAACCTAATCTCCCCATGTTTATTTATAACATGCACTAAATTATGGACTAATGTAAAATGTCTAATTAAAAATATTATTTTTATAGTTATTAAATTTTAAACTTATTTGATAATTATGTATTTAAAATTACATTTATGGTTTTTCACTTCTATCTAAAAGTTTTGTCTATCTAAGTTATGGGGTGTGTCATAATAATGGTGTTTAATATATTTATTTTTTCTTAAGATCTTGCCAATTAATCCTGAAATTTCATTAACAATTTAACTAGTTAGTTATTTTCATATTTCAATAATTTAGTCCCACAATTAACATTTAATGGTTTTATATTTAACCTCAAGTTTACTATGGCATAGACAAATGTTTTTAATTTTTTAAATATGTCTTCTTGAATCAAATAAAATTTCCAAAAAGGCCATCCTCATAATTTTTTTATTAGTTTTAAAGTTAATCATGCCATCCTCATCATCCATCCTTGTATTGTAGATGACTTATCATCTTTATCTAATATTTTTTCCTCAAACACATTTTAAGTATTCATGAATTTTATGATGTTTTGGTGACCCCAAAAAACATGAAATTTGTTTGTGTTATATGGGATTGAAAAATAAGGGATGATATCACTGGAAAAAATAAAAAAATGAGATTTATATAAAGGTTCAAGCATGGTATCTAAATCAACCAAAGAATTGACCTCCTTATTTTTGTTTCTAGGAATAAATGTTATATTAATTTAATCAAAAAGTTCTATAGAATCCCAAACCCTATGTATTTACCAGTTAATATGAAAATTATAACATTTAAACCATATTTTTCCAAGATCAAAGACTAATTCTAAATCTCAAAAAAAAGAAACAAAACTTGAATTCATAATCTATTACAAAACACAAACCCAAAAAATTAGATTCATATTTATAAGTTTTATCTGTGTAAAGGTATTGCATTTAGTATGAGAACAAATACTTTTATATAATGAGGTTAACAAGTATAATTATATAAATTTAACCTTATCTATGTATGTCTCCATTATAGTAAAATTTCCCTAAATTTTTATTGTCATAAAATTATTGGACTTTATCCATTTCTCTCTTTACCAATAGTGTGTAAAGTCCCAAATCAATGGTAATAGTATGAACTTCCTCAATTATTTGTTGATACTCTTTAATATTTTATTTCATCCTAGGTTATCTATAAATTATAATGTAATTGGACATCCATATCCATGGTAATAACATATGGTATAGTTTCATGGAAATGCACCCATTTATTATCTTAGGTCAATATCTTTGGATAATACACCATTGACATCTGGTATATCTACTACTTGGATATTAATGTATTTTTGTATCTAAATATTTGTGTAAATTTGCATATGTATATGCTTAAACTATCCAACCACATAAAATTTGGATATATTCAAATAAAAAAATACACAGAGAGGACTTTGATAAGAGATAACCCAAGTTTGTTGTAGATTTTTATTAACATGACTCTCGTAGAGGCTCCTAAAATTACTCAATAGTTGCATAATTTATTTTCAAATATCCCAATGGTCAATAAATAAAGGTAAAATATCCTTTTTATTTATATAGATCCATGTTAGTGTATAAAACATTTTTATTGTTATTTTCATTTTTATCACTTCTTTTCTATAATGATATAGTAGCAAATCCCTTTATTCTTTGATCTAGGCTATCTCATGTATGGTAATATTTAATTTTTATGTATTTCATATATTTTAATATATTATATTATCCATGTATATTTTAAATTGAATTATCTATCGACAAATGAGGTTCATTATTTACATTTGGGTTTACAGATGTAACCTTGTTATATAGAGGAATTGAACTTTTTAGTTTTTTTTTCTCCCAAGGGAATATTTTGATGTTTTGTAACTATTGGAGGGAATGAAAAACATGATAATTATATTGATTTTTTTTTTTAAATTTCTAAAAGGAACTCATATGTTTTTAATATCATAGTAGTACTACTTACAAAAGTTATTGGGTCTTTAAGTTCATTAGTATCTACCTTGTATGTGTCAAATTCATTTTGAAACACTTTGAAGACCAAATAAAATTCAAGATAATACAATTCACCATGTTAAAATTGTAATATGTACTCTCTACCTATTAGGTAGGGATACATAAAAAAAATTGACTTCTAATGATATCTTAATTGTGGATGTTTTACTTACTTATTCCTAGTTTTTATTTCAAAAATTATTTTTAATTTATAGGGTTGGTTATTCCTTCATTTTGTAAAAACATTTCATGAGTATTCGACAATAGAATTATTCAAAATTTTATGTATATTAAAAAAAATGCACTTAATTTTTAGACCATCCTTAGGATTACATAACTTAGATTTGTAATAGGTTCCATATATTATTATCACATTAATTTACAATGAGAACCAATTCCTAGTTATGATTTACATAGTGAAAACCTTGGGTACTAATCATGTTCTAAGTGGTCAGTGTGCTCACATATGTTATCATCAATAGAAACTAGTTGGTTCCTTAGATTTAGTTGCTTTGTAGGTCTAGTAGCACATTAAGTTTGATAACATGTACATAATTATATCCTTGAGGTATAGGTTGATGATCTATTTTGATTAATTTTTAATATGATAGTGTGAGTGAATTCATATTTTCCACTCATCCCATATATATATATATATATATATATATATATATATATATATATATATGATTCAAAATATAAATACATACATATATACATATATATATATATACATATATATATACATATATATATATATACATATATATATATATATATATACATATACATACATACATACATACATACATATATATATATATATATATATATGGAATTATGATACATTTCCATTCCAAATTAGGTGAAGTTTGGTAGGGTGTATAAATATGTCTATACATTATTTTTTAATGAGAGTTTAAATTTCATATAGGTTCATTTGGATCTCTCATCATACTAGAAATATAAAAGAACATCACACAATGATCTAAATTTAACCATACTCAGAATTGAAAAATTATTGTATTTTATCCCAATAAGTTATATACATTGTGGTCAAGTGAAATAATTACTCATAAACTAAATGTTCCAATGTAAATGTTAAGTATCTACAAGCCACATCTTCAGGTTTTAAATTAAGAAGCATAAGTTATGAATTGAATGAGGAAACATGTTATTTAGTGGTCCATATACCGTCCACCATAAATTTAGGGATTTATGCCTCATAATTCCTAGGGAGATCTTTATAAGGTCTTAAAATGTTAAAAATAATCCATGTCAACCAAGTATAAGCCATTAATAGAAATGATTGATGTTTCTACACAAATAGTGAAGAAGTAGTTTATAAATATTCATTTGAATTTATAGGTACCCATTTATCTCATATATGATTCCTATAATATTATCATGGCTTCATAAATATATTTTTATAATAAGACATATACCTAATTATTATGAGAGTGGACTTTAGGGTGTCTTCCCTCTAGCACCTGAGTTTTGTTGATGTAAATTTTGACACACAGACAGATGATGGAAAAGTTAACCCTTTAATTTTTGGACACACTTTATTATGATACCATGACATTAAATTCTCTTTGACTTTATTACCTAAGGTGGGAGTATATGTACAAACTTATAAATTATAAACACATTTTGGGATTCCATTCTTAAGAATAACAAGTCATTATTTTATTATTGATAGACAAATATCAAACCAAGAAACCTAAACTATTTTAAAATATTATTTTTTTGGATTGAATTTTATGTTCAAAAAAATAAAAATAAGATAAATTAAATATTTTCTTCAAAAAATAAAAAATAACAGGGTTTTATAAGGATTTATAGATTCAAATATCATCTATCTTAACATCAACAAGCTAGAATTATTGCACAATACTTAAATAAAACCAAGACTTTTATTTGAACATAATATTTTAAATAATTCAAATGTATGACTATAATTATTATAAAACTTTAAAGCAACATCTTATCTTAGAGACAGGTTAAGTTTCTAAAATTACTAATAGAAAATGCACATCTACATAACTATTACAAATGGACCTAATTTTAATTATTAATTTGATTTGAAATGAATATTAATAATGATTTCACATTTTAAATTTTTATATTTCATTAATTAAATAAAAAAACACATTTTTATTCACTATCATAATAATTGAAACATACTTGAATGACTTAGAGAAATATAATAATACCTACAAATAGTTTCACCTTCCCATGGAGAGAAAATGTAAATTTAAAATCACAAATAGTAGAGAATACATATAATAAAAATTAAAGGATTTAAATTACACATAGGTTTTATATAGATATAATATAAAGAGTGTAATATAGTTAGTGCTTAAATTTATAGTGACAAAATAAAGAAACTAAACATAATGGTAATGAAAGATTTTTGAGATGGGGTATAGCTTCATCAATGAATTATCTAAATTTGAAAAAAAATTTAAACTTATCTTAAAAAATAATGAATAAGACCTCCTATGACAAGGTCCATTGCCTCCTCTATTAACTCTTGTGGAGAGTTGGTATGTTACCACATACAAACCTTTAAGTCTAAATTGGTGGGTTAAATAACATCTATTGAGTACATTGAGAGTACAACTAGGTCACTCGAGACATATTAAAGATAATATAAGTCCCACTTGAATTATTTCATCCCTTATTTCTTTTTCTCTTGAATTAACCACCTCTAGGATAACCTAATAAATCTTGTTGGTTCTTTCAATTTTCCTAACTACTTTAATTATAAAACTAGTTACTCATCCACAAACTATTTGTTCCACATATTTTATATGTTTAATAAATGAACTTCACAAGATTCATAAACTCAAATTCCCATCTCATTGTTTTATTTTTATAAACCATGAGGAATGTAGTACTCTAATTATGCTTTACATATAGGCCTATAGAATATTTTTAGTCCCAAACAGCTTTTCAATGACCTCTACCACTTTGTCCCTACATTATTTGATGATGGATTGGCATGAATAAACTTATATTTAAGGAACATATTATTTTTAATACACAATTATCTATTAATTGCATTTTTGTAAACACTATTTTTGGATTATATAGCACTTCAGTCTTGTACACTTGGAAAATAAATATCATGGATGTATCTTTAGTTTCTATACCTTTTCCATTGCCAAAAACCTCGCATAGACTATCTATTTATTCCTAGTTTCTTTTATCTTAGTCAAAAAAATGCTATTTTGATGAATAATATCTTATATCTTTCCCAAAATTTTATAAAATTTCTTATCTTTTATTTATGAATGTTTTGGATGTCCATCTATTTTCCAACTACCTAGAAACTTGCATCCCAATCAAATGCCTACATTGATGCATGTGTTCTATTTTGATGTAAGTGTCTAGTGACCTAAAGTCATACAATTTACATATGAAATGTATTCCAATGATTTTCCTAAGTGATTTCATGTGAGATATTATCCAAATGGATTGGTATAATTAAAATATCAATCCTCATTCATTCATCACATATCACATACTAAAAATCACTTAATCAACCATGTAAGTGAGAAAAGCTTCCCTATTTTTTCCTATTTCCACATCAATAATAGGTAAAACATATATATAGGTCTAGAGTAATAAAGGATAATTCCATGAGACACATTTTCCATGTTACAAGCTAGGTCACTCTATGTACTTACTTATCACATAATGTAAGATATACACATAAGCCAACATGTAGGGGAAAACTACATAATTCTGAGTCCCTCTTCATAATATTAAATATGTTGGTAGTGCTCATTTATAGAGGGGTATTTTGGGTAAATAAAAACTATGTGACCACTTACCAATTTTTCCCACATCCATTATGAATATGAAGTACTAAGGTTTTCTCATTTGGCAAGGAGTAATAGTCCATGACCCAAATCTAAATGCACCATAATGAAAGCGACACATAATCTATAGGCATCTAGGTGGTTACATATAGTTTTATTAGGTATCAAATATTATAAACCTAACTCTGATTTAGATAGTAGCATAATTGTAATTTTCCTAAGTTGATACAAGTGTCTATGGATATAGAGGTGCAATTTACAAAATTAGGTGATTGATCCAGAATCTAGATCTGGTACACCTTCTACCTATTCTAGATCAAAATGTGTATTAGAATCATAACCAAATATGTATCTTATTTTCATTATCATTGAAATATATAATGTATCTATACTTTCTAATTTTATCATATCTAAACATAATTAATTCCATATAGGTTGTAACTAAGATTTATAATTAATTAGCCTACTTTAGAGATAGTTTATCATCCTTTTGACCTAGGCTATATATGCCCCTTTAATCCTAGATTTCCCAATATAGGTTTTAAGGTTAAACATTTGGTGAATCTAACCTTTTATCTATAAAACACTAGATATTTGTCTATGGTTTCTTAATTTTTTTATTTTTTGATATAATAAGATTATACAAGTTAAAAATCATATTTCCTTTTTTATCAATAATTTCAGTATCAATGCATGTGTAGTTAATTTTATATTACAATTTTTAAATGTAATTATAGTTTTCTATTTTAATAATCTAATACAAGGTATCATACAAATAAATAAGTGGATTTGTCAATAAAATGAGATGGTTTTAAAATGAAAACAATACTTAATCTCTCTTCATAGTTTTTTTTGTAAAACTATAGATCTATTATCTATATATCAAAAGGGAGTCCATGAAATAGTCTTTCTCTTCCAACCATGCATCAAACTATTATAATGATATTATAGAAAAAAATTAACTTTAGGACTTGATAAATCACTCTTCCCATGACAAGGATATTTTGGAGGCATTACACATGACCTTTTTACCAAGTAATGTGAAGCCTCCATATGCAAATTCTATGTTAAATTCCATCACATGGATTGAACATAATATATCCTTTGAAAATAAGGATATAAAACATTGATACATCATAAATTTTTGTTTACCATTATACATTTAGGTTTATGTGTGTAATAAAATTGTAAAAAGAATCCTTATGGATAATGGTTCAAGACTCAACATTTGTAACATACCATTTATTTCCTTAGCATTTGGACTAATGATTTATAACCTTATAATATGAACATCAAAGGATTTTATAATATTTCATGACAATTATTTAGGTATATAACATCAAACATTAATGTGGGACCCTTAAATTATATACTTTGTGCCATGTTCTGCCAAATGATTCAGAATATTATATATTTTTGAGATGGCCTTAGATACATCAAATGTAAGTGGTTCCATCTAATTTTCACGAATTATTAAAATTTAACTATCATGTATTTATCTACACATGTCCATTGGATACTAATCCCTATATACATTGAACATTGGGCTAATAATCAAATGATCATACACTGTAATCTTATAAACCCGATTTTGCTTCTTGATATTTTCTAAGATATGGATACAAATGGAAATTTATACAACTTGTATTAATAAATTCACTAGGGTTATAATCTACACACTTATCTAAATTTCCCACTTCATTACTCTTATATATTTTATTGCATCATCTCATATATATCCCTCATCCTATAAAGGTTGATATGAGAATACATCTACCTAAAGTATATGATACGAATGATTATTGTAACTATCATTAGGGCCCTTAACATTATATTTATATTAAAACATAAGATATAAGACCACATCAATGACAAAAAAAATTATATTTTATGATCCTATAAAGGAATCAAGTTCAAAAATTAGTGATCACCATAAATAGAATCATCTAATTATCCTTTGCAAAAAAATTCTAAGAAGGAACTGGAAGTTAAAATAGAATACAATGCACAAAAATACTTTAAATTAGAAAAATCAAACAAAATCCATACCAACACAATTTAACAATCACCTTATTCATGGGTGGAGATTATTTTTTGCACAACCATATTGATCTTACCAAATAAAAAATACTTGTAATATAAGATGTATTCAACAAATTGTATTTGATATAAAAGACTCACAGAGAAAAGTTAGTTGGAAATACTCCTTAAGAAACATAATAATACGAGTTATTTGTGGTCATAAAGTAATTTAAATAAGTTTTTAGGTTATGCCACCAAAATATCCATATTCATTTACATTGAGAACTCTTTGGCTATATAAAATGGAAGTAAAAATTAACCAAAATGAACAAGTTATTTCTTTTTCTCATGAAGGTAAATTGATCCATATTCCAAATGATAACATTAGTTATTTTAATGCACATGTAAAACATGAAGAGAAATATGTTATGTACAATTTAAAATTATCTAACCATGATTCAAATGAAACAAAGGATCTAAATTAAGGTTTCCATGTCTTGCATATTCCAAAAATACTTAAAAATATAAAAAATTCAAAAATCCAAAAATGTGCCCAACATTTACATGTTCTATTTCCTCTTTGGAATATATGTTTTTGGTTCCATTTTGGTATATGACATATAAATATTTACTATATACACATATGATTCACACATGTTATGAGTGTGATACATGCATACATAGATACATGATCTATACACTTTTAGATGTTGAGCCTTCCCTCTACTCATGTCATGTGGACATTGGGGGAATCTACTTATTTTATCATGACACATAGAGGTTCTATCATTTTGTGTTCACTTTACATTACCATGTTTGAATTTATATACTACACATGCCTTTGTCCATACTTATACATTTCACAGTGTACTTGATATGTTATGTATGTAATGTTTTTTACTAACACATATAATTCAAGGGATAATATGATATGTTTTTTTTTTCTACTTATGCTTTTATTAATATACTTCCTTGAGTTTATTGACTTGTTATTTTATTTATTATTTTGATGATTTGAGTATGATCCATTTTTTATGGTTCCTCTACCTTTGTTTGCCTCTTTCACATTTGAATATGTCATTATTTGTTGTATGTTGACATTTTAATATGTCACTCTTACTTTTTTAGACATTTAACTAAGTTGTGTCCTTTAGATTGTGTGGCATTTGAGCATGCCCTTTGTATGAGGTCTCCTTAGACCATTATATTTTGATTTTCTTTTGATTTATATTGTGTTTATGCTTTATTGATTATTGAGATTGTACTATTATTATATAAACATTACCATGACCTACATCATGCATCTTAAGACTTGGTGTGATAACATTCTTTGTGCTTCAATGATATATCTACCTAGACATGTTCCTTTTATATGCTACATGGTGAATTCATAGTTTACATAGCTATATTATCCTTTTGAGGTTAACTAACTACCATTTTATACTTTCCATCACCTCAAAACATGGGAATATTAGTGGGGGCATGCCATAGAGGCATGAATTCCACTTTAATTCATATATTCTAATTATAGTGGGGCCATGTTCTTAAAACATGTTCTCCATATTTTTCATAGTTTTATATTTAATGGGGACATGTTTTAGAATCATGTTATCCACACTTATTCAATATGTATAATACCCAAATTAAACCATGGGAATGTTTTGGAAACATGTCATCCATATTGGAACTTAAACCAATTCTCAAATTTATATTATAGTTGTGGTATTTTTTAGAAGCATGTACTACACACACTAGTTTTTCAATTTTATATTATAGTGGGGGAATATTTTTGAAACATGTTATCCACACTTACACCAGTTTTAAATTTTAAATTATAGTAGAGGAACATTTTTGAAACATGTTCTCCACACTTACATAGTTTCAAATTGGGTAAATTCATAGTTATATGATTCAAATGCACATTTATGGAAGAATTATATACATTGGTACCATTGTTATACATAGCTTTGGCATGATACATATATAAGGGGCATATTTTATGCAATGTGTGCCTAATATTAAAGAATCAAATTAGTTTCATATTTTAAACATTTTTAATGACTATTATCACCTACCAAGTTAGACTTTTATGGATTGTATTTAGCTAATGTATAACAATAGTCGGTTCACTTTTTGGTATGGTTGAGTTGATTAAATAACTCAATATTGTCAAGTTTATAGGCTATAATTGATTACATCATCTAACATCACCAATTTTATAGTGTGACTTGACTTAGTTCACACATGTTCACTAGGTATATGTATGATTAGGTTGCATGGTTTTGATAATATTAACTGTCAAGTGGAAACTAACATTTTATCCAAGGTTGGTGGCATGTGTCCTCCCACCTCTTTATATCTCTAGATATATGTAATTTATAGATTAATATTTTTCTTAATTTTATCTCTAATGATTCATAATGATATATCTTTTCATATCAAATTTACAAAAGGAAAACCAATTGCATCGATATACAACTATCCTCCTCAACTTTTCTCTTTTTCAATTTCAATTATTTAAATGCTTTCAATTTCTTATTATATGCACTAATTTTATACTTTAACATGCTCTTGTTTATAGGTCAATCACTAGAAAATCACTCTAGTTATACTAAAGCAAAGGCAAGGTGTGTTATACAGACCTAGGTATGCATTTCTTCTCTTTAAAAAAAAAATCATTTCTAGATTAAAGGGGGAAATGTAGACACTATTTATAAATTAATAGCACCTAAGTATTTTACACTTGGGAAATAAATATCATGTATGTACCTTCATCTTCTATACCTTTCTTACTACCAAAAGTCTTCCATACACTATCTCTTTATGCCTAATTACTTACCTCTTACTAACCAATGTTATTCTAATGACTCAAACCTTATATCTTGAAAAAAATGTTATAAAATTTCTTATATTTTGTTTTATCAAGTTGTTTATCTAAACCTATTTTAAAACTACCTATACACTTGCATCCTAGTTAGACACATATGTTGATGCAAGTGTTATATTCCAATACAAGTGTCCAGTTCCATAAAGGCATCCAATTTTTAAATGAAATGTATTCATATGGTAAGAATAAGTGATTTAAAGTGATATATTTTCAAAAGGATTGGTATAAATATAATATCAATCCTCATTCATTTATCACATAACACATACCAAAAATAACTCAAGCGAGCACTCAAGCAAGTAAAACTTTCTTATTTTCTCTTATTTCCATATCAATTATAGGGAAAACATATCTACATGTTTGAAGTACTGAAGAAACACTCCATGAGCCACTTTTTACAAGTTACAAACTAGGTCACTCTATTTACTTACTTATCACACATTGCATGATACACACATAATATAACACATATGAGAGAACTACATAATTCTAAGGCCTTCTTTAGATTATTATATATGTAAGTAGTTATTATTGATAGAGGAGTCTTTGGGGTAGCTTAAAACCATGTTTATTCCAACCCATTTTTACCATAACCATTATGAAGATAAAGAACTATTATTTTCTCATTTGATAAGAAATGATAGTCTATGACCCATATCTGAATGCATCATAATGAAGGTGAAATATAATCCATAAGCATATAGGTAGTTGCATTTATTCTAAGTAGGTATTTTATATTGGACACATGTGTCTAAGTTAGATATTATTATTGACACAACTATCTTAGGTTGACATAAGAGTTCACAACTAAAAAGATACAATTTATAAAATTGAGTGACTAATCTAAAATCTAGATCTAATCTACTTTATGCATGTTCCAAATATATATCTATATTAACATCATAACCAGAAGTATCTTATTTTTATTATCATTACAACATTTATCATGGCCATACTTTCCTATTTTAGTATATCTCAATATAATAAATTTAGTATAAGTTTTATCTAAGTTTTGTAATTAATTGGCCTACTTTAGAGACAATCTATCATCCTTGTGCCCTAGGATATACCTACACATTTAACCCTAGATTACTAGATCTATATTTTATGGTTAAACATTCTATTAATTAAAAAAATTTAAAATTTTAGAGTTATAATATAAAGATTTTTTTTCTATATCCTACAATCCAAGATCTAAACTAAAAAAATCATAAAAATATAATTACAAATCTTAAATATTTTTTAGGGAGTCATCTACTTTTTTGAAAATGGAAGTATAGATTAATGATTTAAAATTTTATTGGAGACTCTTCATTTTTACCTTATCATTGTAAATCATATATATAATTAATTTTTTGAAATGTTTAACCATATAAAAAAGATCTTCATTAATCACATCTTCCTCTTCAATTTATTTCCATCACTTTAGTGGGGAGAGTGAACATAATCTCCTCCATATATAGTTATAATATATACCATCCAACTTATATTTTAATTTCAATTACTCTTTTAAACTCTGAGATGTTATTTTCATTTTTAATTTCCACCATTAAAACCCTAGTTATGGAAGCACCTTGAAATTCATATGCATAAATCACTCTATGCACATTTCATATCCAATTTGAAGATATATATTATGTACTTTAAATATCAATGTGAGAGTATTGATTGGATGAATCTTATAGGGGTATATATTCATTCCCAAGTGTTTTAGTAGAGATATTTTCTTGAAATGAGGTGGTAATGTGGTCTCAAGGGACACTTGTGATATGTATTCGACATTAATCGCAATAGTGTATATCAAGTCTAAGGTATGAAAATTATCTACTAGGATAGTAGTTAGAATATGGCACATTTTTTATTCTTCTACCTAGGAGGGATTCTTACTTGAGTGTGCATAAGTGAAATGTGTATGGATGGACAAAATGACAAGAGATGTTTTGGGTGAAATGGTTGTTAGTACATCAAGAATTGATGGAACTATGAATATAATGAGATTAATTTTCATTATTTAAAATTAGGGAGCATCACTTGTAACTATAAAAATATGCCCACTTTTTTCTCTAGTATAAATTATGTTCAAAGTGGGAATAAAACAATAGGTGGAGGACTACGAATAGGGGTATTTTTTTAAATAGGGAAATATATATCAAATAAATAGACAAACATGTTAATTACTTTAAATCACATCTATCCAAAACCAATATGATCATATCTATGAATCAAATATTTCAATTTTTAATTAATTTGGAGGGGGTTAAAAATTACCTTTTTAGCTAAGGATGAACAAGGAAATAATGCAATATTAAAAACTTGACTAGGTGGTCCTTATTTAAATATTTTGGCCATGTCTTATATGATTTATTGTATACCTTGTATTTATACCAATTTTTATTCATCTATTGGTCTCTTTATGGTATCAATTTTCCTATAAAAATCAAAATTCTAGCCATTTCCTTATGACTATTAAGAATAAGATGATACACATCTTCTTTTGGATCATACTAGTGTTTGATATAGAATTAAAATGTGACCCTTGATTTATCAAACTTAGGGGAAAATGAAATCATTAAATAATAATTAGACAAACTTAAGTGTAAAATAAGAATGCTACAAATATTAAATAAATGACACAAACTGATTTAGAACTTTGATATATATGGAAAGATACTAAAAAATAAAGACACTAGAAATAGATAACTTATCTATAACTTTAATAATGCATGGATTTAATAGAAAATATAAATATAACTAGGAGGATATATGATGATGTTGTGAAATAAGAACATTTTTTTCATAGATATAGGATAAGGTTTCTGGAATTGGATATGTTACCTACATTGGTGTCTTTAGGGAATGTTAATGTACTACAAGGATTTGTGCTCTATGAATAATATGATAGGTTTAATTTACTTGTAGGTTTTTTTAGACTATGTATTGTATATATGTTTTATAAATCATTATGTACATTCTTATTCACTTGTAAGCCTAGCTTAATTGACCATGAATGATAAATAAATAGAATAGAAAAAATTATTATTAGTTAATTTTTTAATACCTCAAGACTACCTATGTTAAATGTTGCATACATATCAATACTCCAAAGAGGGGTCCAACTCAATTTATCTCTCCCATAGTATTGTGGTGTGTGTGAATTAATGGTGTACTACTAAATATTGGTTAAATCATAGTGTATTTCTTCAACATTTAATTGTGACATTTGGAAGTGTATGCAAACTTATCTCATGACTACTAGGGTTGTATGAACTTTTTATTAGGAGAAATATATGTTTTTATCTTAATGTGAAATTATATATTCTTGTAATTTTCCATGTGTGTTACTCTTGGGTGAAAAATGGATTGAAAATTTGAATTTATAATGATAAATTAGAAATTATTTTGGATGGGGCTTGCTAAATGTATGGGAAACCCAACTGCTTGAATTTGA
This sequence comes from Torreya grandis, assembly GCA_037957365.1. Lineage (NCBI taxonomy): Eukaryota > Viridiplantae > Streptophyta > Pinopsida > Cupressales > Taxaceae > Torreya > Torreya grandis. The sequence continues at coordinate 2,208,025 of JARHVA010000464.1, read as the reverse complement.
ATTTGATCAACTAGATATTATTTGGTAGGAGGATACGACCAATGGAACTAGATAGGATAAGGGAGTGGGATAATCCCAATAGAGTGGCCTTGTTTTATGAGTAGTGACATATAAAATTTAAGTGTGGATCAGATTGAAAGTGAGGTTAAGATGTTGGAAAGGGATATTTTTAGATCATTATTTACTTAGAGAAAAGGGTCATCTGCATAGAAATGATGGAATAGTGGTCAAAATACTATGGGATGAGGAATGAGCTAACTGTATATAAGAAGTATCCCTAAGTAAATGATTTTAGTAATAAATTTTAAATTATGTGTCTAAATTTTCCAACTTTTTATTCTAGTAATTCATCAAAACAAAAGTACTAGAATAAAGGGAAAATTGTGTATTTGAACTTACCTACTAAGAATAGTCTTGAATGTAATACATATTTTGAACTATGTTTGACACATAACCTCCAATGAAACATGTATAAAATAAGTCCTTACTCAAGACAAAGATAAACAAGATAAGAAATATTATATATCTAATAATAAAGAATAAATAAACCTGATTGGGTACATAAACCATTGTGTTTTCTAGTGGAAAAAAATGTTACTAGAGAGGGTAGTGCACTTGGATATTTATTATTCATTGAATAGTTTGGATCAGATAATGAAATCCTAGATCCTCTCTAAAAATAGAATGTGTTTAAGATCTCAATTTGGTCTTGAATTCATCATTTAAAAACTCAAGGTAGGTAAAGTAACTAGGAATCATTGTTTAAAATCCAATAAAATTTTCCAATGTAAAAAATTGTGAAAAAAGGTGAAACAACAATTGTGTATGTATTAACTAAGAATCATTATTTTGTAATGGGGACATGGATGTAAGGGAAGGGGAGCACAGACACGATAGTGGCCGTGTTAAAGCCCTTTCTCCTGTGGTTGCTTCCTTGCTCGAATGGAGACCAGATCTCCACCTGGGTATGGTGGGATCATTGGTGCTGGGGCGCGGCGCTGAAAGCCCTATCTTTTTTTGTGCGGTTCTATGTTTTTTTACCTTGGTTTTCTATTTTGTGGCTGCTATGCTGACCTTCACCCTGTTTCTAAGCGGATCAATGTTTTTTTGGAGAGATTTTGTATGCCATGGCGGCGTTTCCTCTGGGTAAAGGGGATGATCTTTGCAGACTTCAGGATGGATGGGTTGGGTGGTGGCAGTGACGGATTCGGGGGTTGGTTTTGTGGGGGGTTACCCCTAAGGGTGAGCCACACAAAGTGGTATTTCACGGCCATTTTATTGATCTAAGCCCTAGCCCATGTGGCTGATTTATTCATTTTCATATCCTTTCTACTAGGGCCATTGCTCATTTAGAGGTGCTTCTAGATGTTGGGGATTTCTTCGATGATTAGATTGCCATGGTGGCATTATCTCTGTTGAGGGGGAGTTTGGGCTGATGACCGGGTGGACGGATTGGGTGTTGGTGGCATTGCTTTTGGGGCTTGTTTCATTATTTTTGTTGTTGTTTGTGGGTAGCACATTTTTTGGGTTTGATGGATCGAACCCGAGTGTGGCCGTCATCATTGCTAGATCTGACAGTGTCTTCTTCTTTCTTGGTGATAGAGAAACCTAAGGTATTCTGGGGTTTTTTTGTCATGGTCAATTCTAGTTTCTATTGTTATATTTTTTAGCATGTTTTCAGGTTGTTTAACCTGGTTTTGTTGAGGTTTCAGGTCCTTGTAAAACCTAGTTTTGTTACTATTTTTCAGTGGGTTGGCCTTCCTTGGCAGTTTGTAATGTCTTATCTTTCTTGATATGTATAGGGTTTTAGGGCCCCTTCAAAACCTATTTTTACCTTAATCTAAAACAATTGTGTATGGATTAAGGTTCATTTTTATTTTAAAAATAGTGAAATAGTGGTAAAAAAGATAGTATGATTTGAGTGTGGTGTATATAGTGTAGATAATGACATGAATTTTAATTCCATCTACAAAAATTGGTGAAAATTTAAGAAAGGTTGTGGTAATGTGTTGTGTACATGCACCCAATATGATATTTGGTTGTATATGAATTTTGTAATTGATTAATATCATGTGATTTTATGATTAAAAAATAGTGCAATATTTGAACACATGTCACACATGATTAGCCTAACATGAGAAAAAATTAACAAAAATCTAAACACTCATCTAATTTGATTTATTATACATGTTAAAAATTGTCTTGTACTATTTTGATTATGAGAATTTCTAAAAAAACATTATTTTATAAGTTTATGGATAATAATGTGTTGTTTTGGACATGGCTTGTCTAACCCTTGTCTAAATTAAGTGTTCTTGTCTAAAACTAATTTACAGGTATGAATCATGATCAATAGTATAAGAACTACAAAATTATGTATGTGTAATTTAATTTATGAGCTTAGTATCTATTAGAATCCACTGTGCATGCCCCTAATTTGAGGTGAGCTATGAAGCTTACACAATAAGTTAACACGAAAGAAAAGGTTATGCAGGAGATGTTATGAAAAGATGTGAATTTGAGTAGTGATGATAACATGGAGGAGTATGGCATCTTCATATAAATTTATAAAATTATTGTAATGTAATATGAATTTACAAAGCCAAGCATATACAATTTCATTTCTAGAGAGATGTTAACAATGAAGCATATAGTGGTAATTTGATCAAAATTGAGTATTAAAATTTGAATAGGACTAATTGAGGAGGTATGTGTGATATTTGTCATAAAATAAATAATTGAGAACATGCACAATGTCCATAATGGAATGTCATGATCAAAACTAAAAAAATAAGAGAAAACAAGTGTCATGGCCAATGATGCACATATACAAAAAGTATACACAAAAGCAAAAAAAATCATGCAATATAAGGACAATGGGCCACATACAAGGGAAATATTCAAATTTCACTCAGATGAATAAGACAATATAATAAATCCCATAGCCACACACAAATACATGCTCAAATGTCCACAATCTAAAATAATGAATACATATAAGACATGAAGCATAAAAGATGACATGAAAACCATGCAAGAGCAAATGTAATTTATTAACATAATCCATTTGTAACATCATTATATTCAAAAAATTAGGTATAAAATAAAATATCAATGTGAAAGTAAATGATCAATTATAATATATTTTGCATTATTCAAGGAACTGGGCTATGAATAATAAGAGATGGAAAAAAATGATAAAACCTATATAAAAGGATGCCCCTAGTGAACTTATTGAGTTTTATGAAATTTTATAAGGATTATGAATCTATTTTAACTAATAATTTATATCTTATGTTCACAATGATGAGTCCAAAAAAATTAGTTAGTATAATAGTGCATAACTATCGAGGTAGAGTGCTTTTCTCCATTTTTTAATTTTTGAGTTTTAGACAATTAAGTGACCTATAATTGTGTATAGAAATGAAAACTTGTATGTTTTACATTCACCCATGAAAACTTATAAATAATATTTGATATATATATATATATATATATATATATATATATATATATATATATATATATATATATATATATATATATTTACATGGTATATTGAGAAAAAAAATAACTTATGCAAATAAACTGATAGAATCATGCATATGGGAGATTCTAAAGGTTTTTAGAATATTTGATATTTTTGGTAATTTTAGCATATTAGTATAATTAGCAAAGAATATATGTAAAACTAAGGATTCTATTAAAATCCCAACATCTCATCAAAGGTATATTTTTGTGTAGGCCATTATAATCATAATCTTAATAATCTTCTACATTATGAATCTCATCATCTCAATATTGAAATTGTGCGATGCTACTATTGTCTCTATTTGTATCTATATATGAAAAACCAACTAATCTATACTATGAGATTGAATTTTATGATTTTTATTCTTTAATAATTACTATATCATTTTCCTATATTGATATTTTATTACTTGTATCTATTTGTATACTAGCTAAAGACATGCCTTCTTTTTGTTGAATTTTATCTAAATATGTTCCCCTTCTTTAAATGAAGATAATGTTTCCTCATCAATACTTCCTCCTATTTATTTTAACCATGCTCCTCTAAACACAAAATTTTATGTACTTGGATTGGAAATAACATAAAAATTTAAAGAAAACTCTTTAGAAGAAAGTAAAAATATCATCTTGATCAATCCCATACATGTTTTAGATGCATTAGTTTGATATAAGTGTTGAATCTTATATCCAATAGATAGATTAAATGACATAGAACACAAATTTGTTTCTTGGTAATCCATAACCTTGACATTAGTAAATTTATTTCCATCTATGTGAGTAGTGATAGTGAAAGGTATTGATATGAAGAAAGGATTTCAATTTCCCCCTTTGAAACCACATTTGATTATTTATCTTTTTTAAGTATCTCTTGATGTGTAACATATTTTTTTAGGAACCCTTTCTTTAGGATACTTTCATGCTTAGGTTGAACCTATTTTTATAACTTCTATTCTTACTCTTATTGATTTATTTCCTTTGTGATACATTCCTTTTATCATTTTTATTTTTAATTATGTGCCTTTTTTAATTTTAATTTTTCATATTGATTTTTTTAATCTTGATTTATTGAAGTTTATTTTTTGAATATTTTATTTCTCTTAAATTTATTTTGGTATCCGTAATTGTTGTCTCTGTTATGTTTTTACTAATTTTTATTTTTCCACTTGCTCCACTTACACTTGTGCCTTTTTGGGTTTATTGATTGATGTATCTACTATAGGATCACTAGTATCAATAATAATTTATATTTTATTATTAAAATCCAAATAACTATCTATATTATGCCCATGTATTCTATGATATGCACAATAATATTTTGATCTTCTTAGAGGATTTACAGGAGGTAGTTTTATCAAATTATTTCTAAGCATTTATCTTAGAAATTCACTTGAAATTTTATTAACCTAATACATATTTTTTTAATCACTATTTTTAGATTTATTTTATTGTATATTATCATTTTCATATGAAGCCTTGTTAGGAAAAAAATTTATAGATGAAGATACAAACACATGATTGACACTAGAATAGTTTGAGTTTTTTATATATGAAATTTTATTTTTTAATGATCTGATATTTGAAATAAAATACTAATTTTATTTTTGAACTTCTATATTGAACTTATGAAAATTATTATTTGATCCTTTAGGACTTCACAAGCACAAACCCTAGGTACTTGTGATTGAAAATACATAGAGACTCCTAAAGAGTAGGTGTAAGAGGTGGAAGGGTATAACATGGGATATGTTTGTTACCTTATTTTATCACTATAGGATAGGTTAACTAACCTCTTGGGATAATTATAACATGGATATAGTTAGATTAAAAGTGGTTATCACCATTTTGAAGGTTAGAAGGAGGAATACATTATTTTTAACCATTTTAAATTTTCTAAAGACTAAAATGAGAAAAAGATGAGAGATATACATGAATTAAATAAAATAATCTAACATAATAATGAAATAATAATTTTACTTGAAAACCCATTAAAAAATGTTAACAATGATGAAGGAAAACATAGACAAATCTATGGCTCATAATGCTATATAAGGATATGGGTTCACAAATATGTTTCATAAAATTTGGTGAAATAAGGAAATGCTTAAATCCGAATTAGACAAACTACTACTAAAATTATAATTCTAAAGATATGAAATAAATTAAGCAAATTGACTTGGAAATTTTCTAAATATGGAAAGATGATAAAAGGGGAAGATGCTAGAAAGAAATAACTTATCTAGAAATTTGATAATACATGAATAAGATATAAAATATAAAATTGTATGGGATCTATTGATGAAAAAAATTATTACATCAATGAATAAACCCTTTCACCTATTGTGAAGGTTAAAATGGAATCATATTAGTCTAATAGTTAGGATCTAAAAGGTCTCAAAGGATCTAAAAATGGTGCAAGTGGTTTTTATATATTTTGGGAAATAACAAGTGTGTTAAAGATCAATAACACTTCATTATAATTTAAGAAACCAAATATATTTTTGAATCAAATTAAGAAAACATATTACACAAATATAATCTAACCTATCCAATAAAGAAAACCTATAAATTAGATAGTCTTGTGAAGGAAAGAATTATGCTCTTTATAATATATTTTTGTTTAATCAAATTGCCTATAATATTATGATGTTCATGCTTCTCACAAAATAAATCAAGAGAAAATAAATATAAATAACTAAATGATAATTAAAACAAATGATAATGAAAACCAAAGAATGAAATAAAAATAACAATTAACATAGCTAAACTAGAAATTATCTTAAAGAAACATCACAATACATAAACAAAACACTTAAAAAAATAATAAAGAACAACAATAAAGAAAAAAGTAACTAAATAAAACTAAACTTTTACTAATTTAATAAGGAAACACTAAACTGAAACAAATCTAAGAAAGTAATGAGTTAAACAACACTAAACTCTATGAAGATAAATAAAGATATTACCTCTTAACTTAAACCATTAAATGAAAATCAAACTAGATTATAAAATTAAATAAATAATTAAGAACTAAAGAAACTACAAACAACTAATAACTAAAAGATAGAGACTTAAATATTAATAAACAAAATAAATCATACAAAATACATTAAAGCCTAACTAAAAAAATTAAATTAATGAATATAATATAATTGATATAAGGGATCTATATGGGTTTTTAGTATTCAATTATATAAGGGCTCAAGAATACAATTTGGCAGTCTTTTATAAATCATCTCAAGGTGTGTACCCTTGATGCTACGGTAAATGATGAGGAGTGGGATTTGGATCAGATTACAAAGATGCTTGCATATGTTGGGAGGAACTACTTTGAGTTCTTCATCTATGAGAATGAGATATCTACGGAGGTATTATATAACCTTGATTTTTATGAGTATTATTGGGATTAAAAGGTAAGGAATATAAGACATTAAAAAAATCTAGCTCAGATGAATTAAAATGGATCGACATATATGTGCCTCAATTATAAGGGCTTTTGTTCTCTAGGAATAAATCTGTGATAAGTTTGATCTTCATTGTGCCAATCCTAATTATGTCCCTAGTTATTATCATGAGAATTATTGGAGTGAGGAGGAATCCAACCTGACATTTTATTAAAAAACAAAGCTTGATTAATATTTTTATTGAAAAATATCCTATAATATATACCACATCTAATCATGATAAAAATCCATGCATAAATTTCAATATATAATATTGAAATTTGAATATAAAACTTATATCAACATTCAATACTGATCAAATAAACTTTTTCTATTTTGATAGTTACAAACTTAAAAAATGATTTTGTCATATTATCTAAAAGTTTGATTGCATTCATATATTGTTCAACCACATCATGATAAAAATAAATGATATAATTTAAAACATAAATGTATTATATTATGTCTGAGACCCAAAATATTATGATAATTATGATAATATATCCATTCAATATACTTATTATTGTAGGTTTCCCCATAATGAATAAACATTTATTCTCAACCATTTCTAATAGATAAAATATTATCTATAGATATTTGACTTACATTTGAATCAAAATGTTGATTGTAAACCTTATAAATATCAATATAATTAAAGTGAATCCACCAAAATATTATACTAAAAAAATTTCAAACTTGCTCAACAACTTTGATAGGTATAATTTCAAACCCTTGAGACTTCTATTTGAAATTATAAAAACTTTGAATATTTGAAATAACCATAATATTAATTTAACCTTTTAGGGTTTTACAAATGTAAATGCTAAGTTAGATTAAAGGGATGAATTATCTAAATTAATTAAATAATATGAAATGATTAATCACTAATTTATTATAGCTTTTAACTTATTTTTAATTTAAAAAAATAGTAATAAATATGTGCAAATAGAGACTTATCTAGAAAATTTCTATCATGGAAGATCTAGGTTATGAAAATTAGGTTATATATAGGTTTGATTATCATCAACAAGATACTTGTGTTTGATTCATTATAAGACAATAGTGCCCCACTTAGAGAGTAGCACCATGCTACTCTAGTGTACTCAAAATATAACTGATGTCCTCTTTATAGGGCTATTACAATTTTTGGGGAGCACCTATCCCTGTGTTTCTTGGGGAGATTTTCCTACATACCAATACTCTGAGGGATCAAGATCGATGTAGTTCTCCCACCTAGTACTTAATGTAAGTGTGAGTGAATGCTATAATGAGAGTGGTCTTGAATGCCTTGAGTGTTCTTGAGATTGGAAAAATTTAAAATTTGGACTTAGGTAAGATGTAGATGGTATATATAACTAGGGAAGAATAGGGATAAATTACCTAAATTTTTCTCAACTTGTTTCTTATTTGAATAGGATTTTTGCATGTAGTCTACAGAGGTCAAATAGTCTTGTATTTCTAGTGATTTGTAGTTTGTGATAACAATAAAATGTAATTAGGATCACCTTAGGAGGGGCACATTTTTTAAAACATATTCATTAAATAGAGTTAGGATAATGAAAAAAAGTTATATGTGGCTCTAGTGTCCTTAAAGTGGTGTTAGTGTCTAGCTGGTAGACTACTAGGTACACTAGGTTAGGACATGGGAAAGTTTTTATGGTATTATGTTTGAGTTGAAAAAAGATGTATGCAGTCTAAACCATGGATGGAAAAGTGTGATGAAGTATTTAAGATAGGCCTAGGTCTAAGATATGAATAGGATATCTCAAACAACACTCTTAGCATCCAAATAAAACTTTTAGGTGATTACATTTACCCTTCCCCCCTTATGTTAGAAATGTAAAAAAGTGAAATGACTAGTATAAAGGAAAAATAAGAATACTTGGACTTACCTAGGAAGTGAATCCCATGTAGTTGAGTTTGATTAAGTGAATCTAGGTATGCATATGTGAAACATGATCCAAATCAATGACCTATAATGAAACACAAAAAATTGTCCTTGCTGAAGAGATTATCAAAAGAAAAAACTATGTTGAATAAATTAACTGAGTAAAGATGAGTAAAGAGATATGAAAGTAGGAAAATAATGAATATGCCTCATTAGGTAATTTAACCAATACATGAACTTGGTGATAATTTGTGTGTGATTTTACATAGTGATCAAATCATTGAATAGATTAGACTGAGCTGATAGCTTAACCAATCACCATATGTGGGCAGCTTAATAATTCAATCCAATTTTGACTCCATCATTGCCCACCCATGCTTGGTGGATCATGATCTATGAATAGCTTGGATAAGACTATAAGTGTGTCTAACCCTCTTATGTGAGTAGCTCAAGAACTCAAATAGTCTATGACTCCATCATTAACCACCCATGTGAAGTAGATGCATATAAAAATTAACTATGCAAATTTATAAAAAGTATCTAACTAAGTATATTTAATTATGTATGTTGGCTCCATGGCCACTCAGGTCTATTAGGTGGATCTGGGCCACTCAAGAGTACCAACCATTATAGATGGAGTAAGGCATGAAACTGGTGACAACCTAAAATATGATAGAAATTGTATAAAATGTAGATAATTACATGGAGTTTGCCATTCCATCTGATCAACATATGTGTAACTAAGCATATGAAAACTATGTGCCATGCACATGCCCCCAATATTATATCTAATTATATTGATTGTGGACTGAGTATGTAATAATTGTATTTATATATTTGAACTAAATATGGGATTGATCATGCTACACATGATGTCCTAAATTTTGATTAACTAATATGAATCTAAGATAAAATGAATATATCTAAATAAAATTTGAACATAACTATCAAACCTAAGATTGTATCCATGCATATTTGTATTATACCTGGTGAACTACTCTAGGTAATCTAGACCATCCCAAAGATAGGGATACTAGATCATAGTGACATGTAGTGGATAGTAGCACCCCATGGCACTAGTTTCCCAATATAGGAGCTAATGTCTATCTAGTTTAAAATTTGGGTGATCTAACCTTCTTTCTTAGTCCCTTTTTTATTATGTCTGACCTATGTCTAACTTCTAAAATTGAGCTTGTGTGCCAAAAATAATCTATGAATAACAATGTAGGAGCTTGATCTCTATTATAAACCCCTATGAATGCACCTTATTTTGATTGTAGCTATGGAACATGTGTATGAACTATCCTCGAAATAAAATAACTCTAAAAAATGCATTAGTTGGAGCATATATGATAACTATGTGACATTTTTATAAAATGTGAAAACATAACATTAGAATGTAAAAGTATCTAATCATAAGTAAGTAATGTAAAATTTATTTTTTTATCTATCATTGCACAAGAGTGTCAAGATAGATGTAATCAATGTGTATAATAGCAAATCTAAGTAGATACCTAAGTGGATGGGACATGATGTCCATCATGGCACCCAAATAGGAAGGGTAGATGCATGAGGTCCCTCATGGCATAAAAAATTGTTGTGTGTAAAAATAAATTAAAAGTGTCATGATGGTGATGCATACATGAAATCATACATATAGAACACATGGGGCACATGAAACTAGTCCAAGGGGCTATAATATAATGGATGTGGGCACATATCACTAAATCTAAGAATAAAATACATACAAGGACATGTTCAAATGTGTACATACACAAGTGACAAGTAATTTGGCTTAGAGCCATAAAGAAGGACATGTTCAAATGTCTACATATATAATCAATAAAACACACATAAGGGACATAAGAACATGTCCAAGACATACATACATAGATGTGGCATAGAGCCAAATAGAAATGGCATATTCAAAATCCATAGAAATGGAAGAAGCATATGAAATGAAATCAAATATAAAATAGGAAATTTATAAGTGAAAGCATGTATAACTATTTAGTATAAATTTGTGTAAATTATAAGATGTACATATGCTAAGTCTAACTAGTGATAGTTAGTAAAAAAATATGAGCAATGAGTAGCAATGATCAATACCAAGATATATTAATGCATAAACTATAATGTAAGGATATAACATGGTGATATAAACTATGTATGAGGTGACCCTAAGTAGGAAAATATATCAAATGAAAACTTGGATTGGTTCATATACTCCTAGTGGGTATTTGATAGCAAGTTTGGATCATTCTAGTAGAATAGAGTTCTATATGTAATCTGTAATCACTCAAAAATAAAAATTGAGGCATAATTTTGAGATAAAATTGACTATACTAAGATAGCTATCATATGTAATATCTGGAAAGTACAAAAAATGTAAATATAGTGATTCCTAAAATTTGTAAATTTTGTATTTTTTGAGTAATATTTAAATGTTTTTGTATTTTTTAGATATAAGATATGTATAAAGGGTAGGAACCATACTAACTGATGAGTCTCATGGGAGACTCACTATCATTATGACCTATGTTAAAAATAGGAATTGTAATCTCTCATGTAGCTTGAATGTTATGTTATAGTTGACTATTGTTACAATGGGAATTTGAGTATTGTTCATCATCAAAATCATAATAACCTAAGATGCTAGAGGGAATTACCTCATACTATGGAGTTGACCTTTCTAAATTATGCTTTTGAAGATTTTTTGTGATTTTGACTTTTGAAATTATGCTTATTATATACATATGGTGTTGTGGAGGCTCTTTTTCTAGAAAAACTATTTTGAGAATGCTTGTTTGTGTATCATGATTTTAAATTTTCAACTTAAGATCTTTCTCTTTCTATAACATGTGTTATGTATCTATATGTTTTAACTTGATAAATTATATCTATGACTGATTTGCCTTTGTATTTTTAATAAATCTAAAACCCTATTGACCAGTATTATCAATTTATATAATGGATAAGTTATGCCTTAGGCTTGCTTTGCCAAATATTGACAATGATAATCAAACTATTATCAATAATTTTGACCAAAATTATATGATATTGAACATTGAGCCTCATTTTGGAGTGGTAGATTTTCTTAATTTATCTATGTTTGTTATATTGCTTCTTTATATGATTCTTTTGTTTGAATCTTGTATTATTATAAGTTATGTTTTGGTAACTATTTTTATACTATTTTTAAATTTGACCCTTTTTTAATTAGTATATGTGCCATTGTATGTTATGTGTATGATGTGTCACTATGTGAGTCATTTGTATCCATTATATATTGTACTTCCTTTTTCAATGCTAAACATGAATCTATGTGGTGACCATGAATTTTATGATACGCACAAAAATATCTAGATCTCCTCATTAGGTGTAGATGGGGTAGGTTGATCAACTTATCTTTAATCATTTCCCTTAGCACCTCACTTAAACTGTTATTTGATCTTTGAATGTTTTTTGAATCACTAGTTATAAATGTACTTTTTTGTATTTTATGATTTGGATATGTAACATTATTTGCCACCAATTGAGTAGGTGAAGATGCATATAAATTATTTACACTAGTGTGCCTTAGAGGCCTTTATATTTTAAATTGATTTTCTAATGTTGTAATATTTTCATGTAATAGTTGATTATGATTTTTTAAACCTAAAATTATCTTACTCATACTGATAATTTGATCACATAAAGTCTCACAAGTGCAAATCCCAACTATTTATAATTGAACATGTAGGCACACACCCTGTAGGAAAGAGGTGTGAATAGGATGAGTATGGGGAATAGTGACATTGGTATAAGATGCATCATCGCATGAGGAATGATAATATGGACCCAGATAAAGGGAAATTAGATATCAACCTCATGGATATTAGGAGGAGAAGGAGATTACTTTATGTGCATAAGATATGAAATTAAAACACAAAACATATTTGTTAGCTTATATGTTAAAAACTCTATGTGTGTAAGGATTAGCTTATTAATGTAATTCCACATAGGAGAAAGATAAAATGTTATAAAATGTGACATATATTGCAATTGATATAAGGCATCATTGGTACATGTGTTTATGTCTTTTTTGCGTTCATTTTGAATAAAAGCAAACAATCATGCAAATGAAAGTATTAAAATTTGAAACAAAAAGTGATTAATTTCTTTAGTCATTATTATCATGATTAGGTCTAAAATTAGAAAGTGTATGGATCTAGAGTTTGAATGTTAGAAATGTAAATTCCAGGGTTATCTAGGGTTAGGGTTTGATGTGAATTAGTGTTATTTTAAAAATATTTAAATAAATAAAAACCTAATGTGATATTTGATTTAATGATTAAAGTTATGCCAATAAAACATAAGTTTGTAACCCTTATTGAGTACACATATTAGAAATAACAAACTAGTGTTTTAAGCGATATTCAAAGTAAGTTGCATTCACCAAATGATTTCACCTTTTAATTTTTTACAAATGTAAATACTAAGTTATATTAAAAGGATAAGTTGTCTAAATCAATTAAATAATATGCAATAAGTAACCACTAATTTGTTATATATTTTGACTCATTTCGAATTTATAAAAATAGTAATAAATATGTGTAAATATAGACTTATTTGGAAAATGACTATCACAAAGATATGGGTTCTAAAAATTGGGTTTTGGATAGGTCTTAGTGTCCTTAGTAGGGTCCTTAGGTCTAATTCATCATTAGATAGTAGTTCCCTAGCTGGATAGTAACATCATGTTACTCTAGTGTCCTGAAAATTGTGTTAATGTCCTCTTTGTAGGACTATTCCTATTTTTGGAGAGTAACTATGCCTATGTTTCTGGGTACTATTTATACAAGCATAAAATATAGAACACTATATTGAGCCTAAAAAAAATGATTTAGTGTGCAAACCCTAATCCTCCTTGCAAGTATGACGTGACCTAAAAATGTGTGTTCATTAGTAGGATAGACCAAAAACCCTCAACACCACACTATGAAGAGAGTTCCCTACATACCATTACTATGAGGAGGGATCAATCCTAATCTAGTTCTCCCACCTACTGCTTAGTGAAATTGTTAGTGAATGTTAGAATGAGAGTGGTCTTGAATTCCTTGAGTGTGCTTGAGATTATAAATATTTAAAAAATGGGCTTATGGTAGTTGTAGATGATATTATGTAGAAGTAGGTTAGAATAAGGATAAAGTAACTTAATTTTTCTCAATTTATTTTGATTTGAATAGGATTTTTACATCTATTTTCCATCTAGTCTATAGAGGTTAAATAATATTATATTTATAGTGTTCCATAGCTTATGTAGATAATAAAATGTACTTAGGCCAACCTTAGGAGGGGAACACATTTAAAAAATATCCATTTATAAGATTTATTTCAAGGAAAACTTGCTCTAATTTTAAGACATTAGTTCCATGTGCATCTAGTATCCTTAATGTGGTGCTAGTGTCCAGCTAGTAGACTATTGGGCACACTAGGTTATGATCTAAGAAAGTTAATTTGGGACTCTATTTGAGTTGAAAAAAATATGTTTGTATTTTGTACCATGAATGGAAAAGTGTGCTAGAGTCTCAAGGATAGGTCTAGGGCTAAGATAATAATAGGATATCTCAAGCAACACTCTTAGCATCCAAGTACAACTTATAGGTGATTACACATATCAAAAAATTAAGATCATACCAAAAAATACCATAAAAATGATTATCAAATTTATAAACATGATATCCTTTTAACTCTACAAACTATATTTTCATAATCTTTGAATGAACAAACATCACTTTATTTGAAACTAAATCAACAATATTTTACATGGAGATAAAAATTGACATTGGATCTTAAATATTATACCATTTTACCATATATCATTCATATAATGAGAAAAACAAAACTTGTGAATTCTATCAAACCTAGAATATGTTTTGGGTTTAAGAACAAACACTATTTTTTCAATAAAACATTACCATCATAGAATAATAAAAATATATGGCCAAATCTACTAGAAATATTCTTTGGAAAAACATGCTAGATTTATAAAGGACCTATATAAATTGGAACTAGATTGTTGTTGGGGACTTCAACATTACTCTCACTCTTGGGGATAAAAAATGGGGCCTTTTAGAATTCACTAACATCATGCTAGAGTTTAACGACTTCATTTTAAATTTAGGATTAGTGTACTAGACTTAAATGGTAATCCTTTTACATGGTCTAATAGAATATTAGGGAAAACTTGATCCAGGTCTACCTTAATATATTTTTGATTTCCCTAAATTGGGATATATATTTCTCTAGTAGGCTTTCTTCCCTACCAAGAATCGGGTCTGATCATAGTCCCTTAGTTTTTGAAGGTGGTAATATTTCAAAACCTAAATGATGTCCCTCCAGGTTTGAAATCATGTGTCTCCTTCATCCCAATCTCATGGAGTCCCTAAAATATTGGTAGAAAGAACCCTTCTTAGGTTCTTTTATGTTTATTATTACTAAAAAATTTAGCTTCCTTAAAATGAAACTAAAAATTTGGAATAAGGAAGTATTCAGGGATATCTTCCTATAGAAAAAGGATCTCCAAGTGGAAATTTAATTTATTGAAAATATTTATGATTTGAGAAATTAAAATGATCTCATAATTTCTAGGGACAAATAACTTTGCCAATTTCATAACCTAAAAGTAAGAGAGGAAGACTTTTGGAGACAAAAGTCCAGATGCTCTTAGCTGAAGGAGGGTGATAGGAATACCAAGTTCTTCCATCACTCTATAATAATAAATAGGAACATCAATAGAATATCCTAATTAAAAATGGAAAATGGGGCTATTAGTAGAGATGAAGATGATATCACTTAACATATAATTTATTTCTTTAAAAATCTCTTCTAGGAAGAAAGTTTACTAGATGATCATCTGGTAGCTACCACTCTTAATAAATTTGATAAACTCTTCTCTATTTCTAACATTGTCTCCCTCACCAAGGTTAATTTTTATGAGATAAAGAGTGTGGTCTTTTCAATGGAGGGATCCAAAGTTTTAGGACCCGATGGGTTCCCCCTACACTTCTTCCAAAAATTCTAGGACATTATCCATCTGGAGGTCAAGGAAGCTGCTAGAGAATTTTCCCAATCAAAATATATTCTTAAGGAAATCAATAAAACTTTCCTTATACTGATCCCAAAAAAGTAGGGCATTACTAATGTTTAAGATTTCTAGCCCATTAGTATTTACAACACCATGTACAAAATCAGCTCCTCTATCGTGGTAAAGTGCATACAACATCACCTAGATAAAGTCATAGGGGAGTAGCAAGAGGCCTTTGTGGCTAGTAGAATAATTATATACAGCATCATCCTAGTTCATGAGGCCATTAATTCCATCTATAGATCCTTAAGACAAGGCATTTTTCTTAACTTGGATATGTCAAAATCCTATGATCAGGTCTCCTAGTGATTCCTCATGCATCTTCTCAAAAGTTTGGGATTAAACCAAAACACTAGGAAGATTATCCAAAACTGCATTACCACTCCAATTTTTTTGTTATCATAAATGGTGTTCCAAAAGTTTTCTTCCCTAATTCAAGAGGACTAAGGCAGGGTGACCTCCTCTTTCCTTACCTCTTTATCATTATAGTAGAAACATAGGGTAGGCGCCTATTGAAAGCTCACTATCATAGATTGATTAAAGGAATTCTAGTGGATCTAAATATAAAACCTATCATAAATGAAAATTTTTATAATGACACCATCATCCTAGGAGAAGCCTCTATAGAGGAACCAAAGCAACTAAAAATCATTCTAAAAAATTATGAAAATGTCTCAAATCAATGTATCAAATTTCAAAAGAGCTCTCTATTTTTCATTAACACTCCTCTCTTTCAACCAAAAAGAAGTGCCATAATCTTGGACTGTCAATTGGGAAATAGCCAAAACGTCATTTAGGCATCCCGCTCTTTGAAGGAAAAATTGATTCTGAGCTTTGAAACCCTATAATTGACCATATCCAAAGAAACCTAGTGGGATGGAAGGGTTACCTTCTTACTGAGGTAGGGAAATACCAGCTACTCAAGGCCTTGATCTAGATCATTCTTGTTTACTAGATGTCTATTTTTAGAATGCCTTCCAAAGTGGCCACTAAAATTAAACAATTTCAAAAAAAAATCTTATGGAGGGGCACTAAAGAAAGATTTTGATATAATCTCATCATGTAGGAAAATGCTTGTCTTCTAAAATTAAACAAAGGCCTTAGCTTAAGAAGTATAAAATATATGAATAGAACCCTATTAGAAAAAATGGGCTAGTGACTTATGAAGGAAAATAGTGAATGGGAAAGAATTATCAAAGATAAATACCTATAAAGAGTGGAAATAGATGACTTCCTATAAGAAGAAGGTCCTATGGATGGATCCACCTTTTGGAAATCTATCACCAACTATAAGGATCTCCTAAAGAAAGGCATCATATGTAAAATTGGTAATGGTGAGAAAATTGACATTTGAAAAGATGCCTAGTTATCCTCCACTCCCCTGTCCTCACAATAGATTTGGGTTGGATGGTATAGATAATTTAAGCAAAGATGGGGACACGAAATTAAAAATTGTTTGGTGATGAATGAATGTGTAAAAAGATATAAACTACTCCCTTATGAAGGATTCTCAATAGAAGAATTGCTAGCTATTTAGTCCCTCAACTCTTTGATGAGTCAGATCCATATCCATACATTTTAGAAGGAAGATCACTTTATATGGGCTACTGAAGACAATGGATCATACTCAATGGCCTTAGGACATGCCACCGATCTTAATCTAGAAAGTAAAGGGAATTTATGGAAAAATATTTGGGTCAAGCATTTGACTCCCAAAGTTAATTTTTTATTTTGGCTAGTGGTGTAAGATAAAATAATGATAGTGGATAATCTGGCTAAAAGGGGATTGATTACCCCATTAGATGCCCTATATTCTAGAATGTAGAGGATTTGGTCCATCACCTATTCCTAGAGTATCATTTTAACTTGAAATTATTTTAAATGGTTACTAAGTAAATTCAAACTGATGTGGGTCAAACTAAAAAAGGTCCTTAACCTCATAATGCAATGGAAACCTCCTTGGAATCTCCTTTCTCTAAAATTCATGTGGTGCCTAGCTCTTCTATATTAGTTCTGGTATGTTTGAAAATTCCATAATGATGGCCTTTTCTTAAACAAAAGGCACCAGCCTAAAGGGGATTTCCTCTATATTTTCTAGGCTATTTCTAAAAATTGTAAAGCTTTCACCCCCCCAAAGACAAAGAACCTAGATCTCCTTCAACACTATAGATTTCTAGTAACTAGGACATAGTCTAACATTTAAGTTCCCCCTCAAAAGTTATTGTTCATAAGAATATAAAATGGAAGGCTCCACTAAAAGGTTTAGTGTAATTGAATTTTGATGGTACATATAAAGGAAACCTAAGCCCTGTAGGTGGATGAGGAATCATAAGGAACTCAAAAGGAGAGATGCTAACTACTTATGTTGGACCTTTGGGAACATAAACAAATCACCTTGTAAAGGCTAAGGTGGCCCTTTAGGGTATCTAGTTGGCTTCCAGACTCAAAATAAAAATAATCATCATGGAGGGTGATTTATTAAATATGCTAAAGGCTCTAGAAGGGAAAATAACCCCCTCTCATACTATTAAAGACATCATGGACGATGCCAAGAAAATCTTGAGGGGCATGACACATCTCCAAATTGTGCACACTTACTAGGAAGGTAATGGGGAAGTGGATCAACTAGCCAACATTGGAGTATAACTCTACCTTTTAACTAGATGTCATGAAGGAAGAAATGTTACTAATAACATCCTCAAAGCCTTATGGGATCAAAGTACCACTACTTAAATGGGACATCATGTCACCACATGTGCATAGATTTTAGATATGATGATATATAATTATGATCATATGAAGAGGCATAACTATTATAGGGTGATAATGATAGGATTCTAAAGCACCATTTTCATTATTCAAATGTTCTCTATCCTAAACCATTTACCTACTTACCTTAGATCTATTACCATTATTTTAATGGGAGGAGATACGGAAAGGCTTGAGCCCATATCATGCACAGAAGTGTCGGGGTAGAAAAAGGTTTGGAATAAAATTAAATGTGGGGTCTCATAGATTTTATGGTGATAATCACATATCATGATGCCAACATGGCCTAAGATTTTATAGCAACCTAAAATAAATTCAAGGTGATAATTCATGGCATAAAAATCACTATTATAGAGGATTTTATTGGGGAGTCTACCAAAAAAAATTATGAGGGGAATAAGGCCTTCAAGGACCAAATAAAGAAGTAGGAGCTCCTTCAATGATTTTTTTCATGTGAATTATTTTGTGAATATTAACAAGAAGGGTTTCCCCTGCATGGACCTTCCTTAACATTAGCTAGAAAATTATCTCTAGGTAATGCATTATCTGACCTTAGAGGATAAATATACCTTGATATTTTCTCATCATTTTTCACTACTGAATCATTTTATAGGCTATAAGATAAGCCTACCTTTCTTCCTACTTAAATCTCTTGAATACACTACCTTGGATCATTAAGTAAATAAGATTAACCCTATCTTATACCAAGGGCTAATTCTACTGCTCATCAAACATAGTCAAATCCTACAAGGGTGGGAGGTCCCCTAGGGGAGATCCTACATTAAGGAGAACTCTAAAAAATACTCCCTAGAGGAATATCTCACTTTGGGATCTTATCAACCTTCTGAGAGCATCCCCTTAGCCAGTATTTCCAAATCCCCTATCACCGAACTTCCCCTCAAGATCTTCATACCCAAACCCAAGCCAATCACCCTTGACAAGGGAACTTCTAAGGAGATCACATGGAATGGTAAATCCATTCTATGAAAGCAGAAGAAAAATAACAAGATGCAGTTGGAGAAATTCAATTCCAAGGTGTAGGAGGTAGTGCTAACCCTTGACAATCTTATACAATAGTGGAATGACCTATATAGGTAGGTTGAATCCACTATTTAGTCCTTCATTCAATCCTCTAAGTTTACTCAGACCCACATCAAATAATTGCCAAAGATCATGGACCCCCCCCCCCCCCTCACTTGGTTCTCCAAAATTGACCCCTAGAAAGAAGACTCCCCTATAGGTCTAAGGGTTGAAGAGGCCTCATATGAATCTAATAAGAGAGGTAGTATAAGGACTTGAAAACCACATATAAGCTAATTTCTCAAAGGTTGAGTAGGATATCCTTATGAAGAATCCCAAGGAAGAAGAAGAACCACTAGAAGGAACCCTTCCTAATCTTTGATGTTTCTATTATCCCTACTTTTGGTATGGTATAGTAAAATTTTTGATGTTTTTGTTGGGTGGACTTGGTTTGGCTTGTTGATACTTCTCTATTTCACTTTAGTGGTTCTAGTATCCCTGTAAAACCTAGTTTTTTAACCTATCAAATTAAAAAAACACATGGTAGAGAGATGATTAAAAAAACTTACAAAAAAAAATCCATAATTGATTTGAAACAAGGATAGATAATTATAAAGACTACAAATACTTCCAAAATCATGAGTTAAAATACCAAAAATCAACTCAAAATTAATATAATCCATCAAAACCTAGAATATCTAACTATTTCAACCAGACTAGAGCTATTATATGAGTAAAATCTATGCAAAAATATCAATCATCAACCCAAAACTATACTACATAGAGAGTCGATACCCAAACTTAAGACCAAAAACCCTTGAAAATGTTTGTCAATACCATAACCATCTTTCTCACATTTTATTAAATCATAAGATATCTTATAAATTTGTCATGCATACAAATAAACCCTTTTTTAATGGACAAATAATTTTCAATAAACTTAAAAAAAAAATCCAAAATGCATCTTACTGAATACACCAAAAAATTTATTCATGCATGAACTGGTAATAAATGTGTTACTAAGAAAAGACTCATATAGGTGAAATCACAAAAAAAAACATAAATATAGCTATGCCATCATATCTACTATATCCATATAGTCTAAATTGAAGCTGAGTATCCAAAGTATATCTCTAATAACAACTTAATCAATTTCAAACCTCAAATATATACATGTGAATCAACTTCTAAATTAGAGTTCATCAAGATAAATAAATACTAATCAACCCAAAACACATTAAAATAAACTACATGTGTTGAAATGTGAAATATTACCATTATCAACTATAATATTGACATGCAACTCACATAACTCGAGAGTTTCACATTACAAGTATATCAACAAACCTTAAATCCATTTACTCTTCAAAATGATAAATATCTAAAACCATACCTTGTCTACAATTCCTAGTAATACTCTATTCTTTCCAAGTTCCTCACATTCACATCATGTCACTTCTTCTGAAGCTTGGGAATAATGACAAACTACTTAATAAATTTCACCTTTTGCATTATTTTGAGTATCAATAACTTCTCAGTCAATGTGTTCCATTCTAATTGGTTTCAAATTCTACTAGTACCAATTTGGTGGCTTAGCCAACTTCTTAATTGAATTTCTAACTTTATCTACTACTAAAACTATCACCAAATATCACATCAAAAACCACTTATCAATGCATGTAAATCACATTTAATGTAATCAAATCCAAATTGTCTCAAATTGATCCCAAAAATCCTAACCAAATCTCTTAACATGAATATGATTAAAACTAAATACAATCTACTAGCTAACACATGCTTTGAACTAAAGTTTCAAAC
The DNA here is from genome assembly GCA_037957365.1 of Torreya grandis. NCBI lineage: Eukaryota > Viridiplantae > Streptophyta > Pinopsida > Cupressales > Taxaceae > Torreya > Torreya grandis. The sequence goes on along the minus strand of JARHVA010000464.1, from coordinate 2,186,430 downwards.
CCATGTTTATTAACCAAACCATGATTAGGGGTTTAATCACTATATTCCTACCACCTTAACATTAATCAATGAAAATAATGCCAACATGGATGTTTCATAATATAACCATTTGATCACAAATATTATTTTATCAATCAATTTATGCATCAAAAATCAATGCTTTTGAAAATTAAGACCACTACACATTACCTTTTATACTAACAAACATATGATTAGAAGAATCAATTTTTGAGATAAAATCAACTGATCTAAGAAATCTCACATGTCATGTATATATATTGTATTTTATCATTGTGTTCACTCATGCTTTTAAAACCACTTAATAATGTTAGAGTAAAAATTTATTAAACACAATAATCACACTAACATTCAACATAATAATGAACATTTAAATGAACTAAGAACCACATACTAATAGTTTTAAATGTTACAATATGATTCATAAATATGAGATAACATCTTAGCTTATTTAAATTTTTAGAAAAAGAGGGGGTCAAAAAAATAGGGATAACACTAGCGACCTTGCTAACTAATCTTAGTAATAAGATAAGGTAGTAAATAATAAATTACCCATTTAAAGACAAATCACCTGAGAGTGCAATCCAAGTTAAATCATTTCTCAAGTAGTTACAGATTAACCCATTTAATAATAATAATTTTAAGAGATGAAGTGTTTTTTTACCATGGCATGAATAATAATATTGATTTAGACAAGGAAATTCAAGATAGATAGACAATCAAATTCAAAAGCCTCAAACACAAATTCTAAAAATTAGTAATGCTTTCAACTCATTAATAACCATTTCATGTTAATTTATAAAGAAATTGTCAAAAATGATATCATGATAACTATCTTACCATCAATTATTACTTCCAGTGATATAACAACCTCCATTTACTTTACCTTTAATAATATTAATACTTCACCAATGTTATTGCTATGGTATATTCAAAATAAAGTAGAAATAGAAATAAAACAAACAAAAAGAACAAAAAATAAAAACAAAATGAGAAAAGATCCAATGATAAAAGAGTTTCAAATGATTTCCATTGATTAAGTAACACAACCAATTCCATCTATGTATTACAAGTGAAAAGCATTTTTTTCCCAAGTATAGCACCAATTTTATATGGTCATAACCAAAGATAATCAATTTTATGGTGCTTTCCTACCTCTTCATAAGCTTTATCCAAATAAAGGACTAGGTTACCTAACTTAAAAAAATTATTATATATCCTTTTATCAAATAATTAATTAAATTTTTATTTAAATTTTTATAATTTCTACTATGTGTTTGCCTTAGTTTCATCTAAATCTAATAAACTATTAAGCCTTTGTTCAATTAAATTTGTATCTTCTGATAAATATGACAAAACAATAATAGCAGATGAATACTATAGTTTAATATGTATTTTAGCTTTAAAACCATAAGCTAACATAAAATAATAATATCTTTTAGTTAATTTAAAAATATTATGATGAGGCTATAATGCTTCAAAAAATTCAAGATGCAAATTTCTTTTATTATCATAGACTATCTTCTTCATTATAAAAATTAAATTTTTATTTGTTGATTCAGGGTATCCATTTATTTGAAGTTAGTATTCTAAAGAATGACTTGATATAATTTAATAATTTAATAATAATTATAAATATTCATTAGAAATAAATCGATGACCATTATCTAAAATTATATCATAAATAACACCAAACCTAGATAATATTTTATTTTCAAAGAAAGAAATGACTTCAGAAGTAACAAAACTTTTAAGTGTTATTGCTTCAGGACACTTTGAAAAATAATCTATTGTATTTATAATATATTTATGTCTAGTGGAAAAATTTGGATGAATATCATCTATTCCCCATTTAGAGAATGAATTTTTAAGAATAATATATCTCCATCAAAAAATTATTGACAAGGCATTTAAGAATGTACCAATTTATAAGCATTTTGAAATAGTGTAGGTCAATAATAATCTACACATAAAATCTTATAAGATGCAGTTTTTTATGCAAAGTGACCACCACAACTTCCTTCATGACATCCTCTAAGAACCTTCTGGGTTTGATCATGAGTTATGCATCTTAATAATACACCATCTCAATTTCTACAAAAATAAAAAAATTTCTAATAAACAAAATTTTAAAGCTTGAACTCTTAAAGATATTGTTTGTATTTTATACAAATTATTAGGGTAGCCTAATTTTAAAAATAATACACTAAGTCATGGTATCAATCATCTTCATCCAACAAACAGTCCCATTCCTTCATTTCATGCCCAAACTTTTATAAAAAAAAAATCAACAACCTTCATAGACTGAAAGTGAGGTTGTGCATTTAAGGAATCATAAACAAAAAAAAATTAAGATATTAATACTATATGAAACATTCTTAGCTAATTTTTTTGCTAAGTAATTTTATTTAATAATATTATAAGTTTCAAATTCAAGGTCAAATTATTGGATTATTAAAATTCACTTTGGTAACTTTAAAAGATAGGATAAAACTAATACATTAGACCTTACTATAACCTTGTTTACCATTAAAAGATATAAAAATTTGATTAATAAATAAAATAAAGATTAAAAAAAAATCTCAATAAGTGGGTACCTTGTTCCTATGTCCTTTAAAACTTGGCTCATATATCTAATAGGTTTTTCATGATTGTTTTCATCATTTTGCATAATTAAAGCACCTACAACTTTGTCTATTACATTTACATAAATAATAAAAAATTTAGATAAATCAATATTTATAAGTAAAAGTGTAATTTTAATAGAATTATTAACATTATTAAAATTATAATCAACTCCTACATCCCACACATATGATTGATTTTTCTATAACAAAATCTACAAAGGATTTGACTTATCAGCAAAATATGATATAAAGTTATGCACAAAATTTATTTTTACAAAGAAATACTTAAGACCATACTAGTATTTATGTGGTTTTATTTCCTTTATGGATTTAATATGTTCAGGATCAACTAAAATTACCCCTTTATAAATGATATGGCCTAATAACCTACCTTCAGTAGCAAAAAAAATAGATCTCTTTAGATTGAGGGAAATATCATATATTTTTCATCTTTCAAATACTTTGTGAAGATGATCCAATTTTTTTTTTTCTCATTTTAAAATGGAATATAAGATAATCTAAGTAAACTTGAATGAAAATGTTGATTAAATCATCAAATGTTACATGCATATCTCTTTGAAAAATTTCACATGCATTCATGAGACCAAAAGGCATTCTATTAAAAGCAAATGTTCTTATTCTAGTTATGAAAGTCATCTTATGTCCATCAACTAGATTCATAAATATCTAGTTATAACCTAAATATTCATCAAATAAATACATCATTTTAGATCCTATAATTTGTTGCAGAACCTTATCAATACTTGGAAGAGGAAAATTATCATTTAGACTAGCCTTGTTTAGATATATATAGTATATGAAAATTCTAATATCAACATTATTATTGTGAATGCATACTAAGTTAGCTACCCATTCAAATAAGTTAAATAAAAAATGACACTACCATCTAACATCTTATTAAACTCTTTACTAATGGTGTCTTTCATCAAATAGGTTATCCTTATTATTTTATACCTTATGGGTTTAATTACTAGTTTAATAGGAATATCATGCCTTATATAATTAGTATAATACCCTTTAATGTCTATATAATATGAAGAAAAAATAAAAAATTATTTAAAAAGTTTGATAAACTATATCTTTACGTCAAGTGTGCATTGTATTCTCAAATAAACAAACTTTACATCCTCTTTAGTTGTAAGATTTATTAGAATACCCTCTCCAAGAATTATTCTTGAAGGTTCCTTAGATTGTGATATATTAGTTTTATAATTTAGTGTAAACATTGACTCTAAACTCACCAAATCAATAGGTAACTTATTAG
>JARHVA010000464.1:2157500-2175000 GCA_037957365.1 Torreya grandis | reverse complement strand
TATTCATCATTATTCAAGCTAAGTAGTTTGTATTATACTCATATGAGTAAAAATATGCAATAATCATAAGACATTAAACCATTGATTTATAAACTAAATAGTACATCTAGATATACATGTGCTGATTAAGTGTGTTACTCTACTATCCAAGAATGTGTCATTGGTCAATCTACAAAAGTTGTTCTATCTCAGAGATGTTACACCAAAAAGATGTGATGATGAACTTTAAAGTAATTTATAGTCTTTAATAATACTTGTGTAATTTTCATCCCTTTGATATATCTCCTTGACCTTCTTATATACACATCTCTTCAAAATATAATTGAATAATAAGTTATAACTAAATTTAGTTAGTTATTAGTTAAGTCCAATTAAATTTTAAATAAAGTCAATTAGTTTATAAATTAATGATATTTAAGACTTAAATAAGTTTTTAAAGGTCAAAATAGAATATTATTAGACCAAATAAGGATAAACTATAAACATGTAGGGACCCTTAGACATTAATACCATTCAAATAATCATATTATGCTAAACATAAATATGGAATATGAAATTTAAATAAAACTAAATAAATCCAACACTAAGTCCATATGAATCAATCCATTTTCAGTAATATGTGATCAAAACCAAAATATATCTACTATTACAAAAGTTTTAACCACTATCAAATATAAAAAATGAATAAGTACCATTGATAACTATAGCATAAAAAGTATCTTAAAGTATCAAATAATAGAACTATAATTCATCCAACCATCCACTTATCCTCAGTATTAGATAACATCTCAATAAGCAAATATATTTTATCTATTTGATACTCTGTGTAGTTCGTTGACATAGCTAGAAACTTAACTAATTTAGTACTACATTCATTGTCTTCATAATCTACCTCCAATTTAACCTTATTAACCATTCTGGTAATTGTAGGTGATGTAAAAAGGCTAAGTTCTCACCTCTTCCCTCTTAAAAATTTTGCCCTCTCCTCCTCAAGTAGATGTGAAGGAAAATCTACAAGATTTATCTTAGAACAACTTATAGATGAATTTATAAGTTTAGGGGATGGATTTTCAATATTCAATGGTAAAATAGCTTGAGAATGAAGTTTGATAGTATTTTTTAAATAATACCAATGTGTGTACCCTCAATTTTGTGGTGAATGATGAGGAGTGGGATTTAGATCAGATTTCAAAATTGTGTGCATGTGTTGGGAATAACTACTTGGATTTCCTAATTTATGAGAATGATATCTCCAAGGAGGTCTTCTCCAACCTTGTTTTTCATGAGTATTAGTAGGACTAAAATGCAAGGCATTCAAGACATTCCAAAAATTTGAGTGAAATGCATAAAAATGGATCAACATACATGTTCCTTAGTTATAGGGCCTAAGAGTAGTCCTACTAGTTCTCATACCTCTAACATTTTGGCCTCTAAGAAAAAATATGTGAGGAGGTATATATTATTTATGCCAATCTTGATTATTTCCCTAATTATTATAATGATAAATAATGGAGTGAGGAGGAGTCCATCCTGACATTTTATTAAAAAACAAACCTTGATTACAATTTGCATTGAAAACTATCCTATAGTATATACCACATATAATTATGATAAACATACATGTATACATATCAATAAAGAATATTGAAATTTGAATATACAAATTATATCAACACTCAATATTGATCAAATAGACTTGTTCTACTTTGATAGATACAAGCTAACATAAGATTCTATCATATTATATGAAAGTTTGACTGCATGCATATACTATTCAAGCACATCATTATCATAAGAACTAGTATAATTTCAAATATAATCATATTATATTATGTATAAGACCCAAAATATTATGCCAATCATAAGAATATATCCATTCAATATATTTATTATTTTAGGTTGTCCCATAATGAATAAACATTTATTCTCAACCATTTATGATAGAAAAAATATTGTCTATAGATATTTATCTTACATTTGAATCAAAATGTTGATTTCAAACCTTATAATACTCAATAGAATCAGAGTGAGGCCATAAAAATATTCTACTTGTTGTCCATTTATTTGTCTTAGATAACAATTTTGATAGGTATAATTTCAAACCCTTGAGACATATATTTGAAATTATAGAAACATTGAATATTTGAAATAAACATATTATATATAGCATATAATCAAAATGAGATCATACCATAAAATACCATAAAACTAATTATCAAATTTATGAACATGATATCATTTTTACTCTACAAACTATATTTTCATAATCTATGAATGAACAAATAACACTTTTGTTGAAACTGAACAAACAATTTTTTTTATTTGGAGATCAAAACAAACATTTAATCTCAAACATTATACCATTTTACCAAATATCATTCATATAATGATAAAACCAAAATTGATGAATAATGTCAATCCCAAAATATATTTTAGGTTCAATAAAAAATACTATTTTTTCAATAAAACATTATTATCATAAAATAATAAAAGTATATGGTAGAGAGTTGATAAAGAAACTTTGAATAAAAGATTCCATACCTAATTTTCAATAAATATAAAACATTATAAAAATTGTAAATACTTCAAAAATTATGAGTGAAAATACCAAAAATCATCTCAAACTCAATAGAATCCACTAGAACCCATAATATCTATCTATTTTGAACAAACCAGAGCTATTCTAAGTACAAAATCTTTGCTAAAATATCAAAAAATCTATTATGCATAGAGAGACGACACCTAAAATTAAGACCAAAATCCCTTGAAAATGTTTGGTAATATCATAACCATCTTTCTCACATTATTATTAAATGACCTTATATCTCAAAAAATTATCATACAGACAAATAAATTCTTTTGAACATAGAAATAATTTTCAAAACACTTAAACAAAATCCAAAATGCATGTTACCCAATACACCAAAAAATTTATGCATTCATGAAATAATAACAAATGCATTATTGAGAAAAGACCCATATAGGTGTACCTGAAGAACAAACCATAAATATAGTTATGCCATCATATTTACTATATCCACATTATCTAAACTAAAATTGAGTATCCAAAGTATATCTCTAAGAACAACTTAATCAAAGTCAAACCTAAAATATAGACATGTGAATCAAGTTCCAAATCAGAGTTCATCAATAAAAATGAATGCTGAGCAACCCAAAACACATTCAAATAAAATGCATGTGGCAAGATATGAAATATTATCATTATCAGCTGTATTATTGACATTCAACTCAAATAACTTAGAAATTTCATATTTTAGGTATATCAAAAAACATTGAATCCATTTATTCTACAAAATGACAAAGATCTAAAACCTTACCTTGTCTACAATTCCTAATCTTTCTCTATTATTTATAAGTTCATTGTGTTCACATCATGTCACTTCTACTTAAAGGTTATGAATAATGACAAAATAATGAATTAATTTTAAATTTTGTATTCTTTTGAGTCTCAATAAATGCTCAGTCGATGTGTTCCATTCTAATTGATTTCAAAGTTTGTTGGTACCAATTTGGCAACTTAGATAACTTCTGAATTATATTTCCAGCTTTATCTATTACTAAACTTATCACCAAGTAATTCATCAAAAACCACTTATGAATACATGTACATCACATTGAATGTTATCAAATCCAAACTATGTCAAATAGATCCCCAAAATACTAGTCAAATCTCTTAACCCAAATCTCATTAAAACCCAATACAATCTTCCATCTAACACATGATTCGAACCAAAGTTTTGAACCCAAGTTTATTAATAAAATGATAATTAGGTTTTTAATCACTATATTCTTTCCACCTTAAAATTAATCAATTAAAATCATACCAACATGAATGTATCATAATATAACCATTTGATCATAAATATTATTTTATCAATGAATATATGCATAAAAAATCAATGATTTTAAAAATTAAGACCTTTACACATTACCTTTTATGCTAACAAACATATGATTGGAAGAATCATTATTTGAGATCAAATAAATTTTTCCAAGAAACCTCACATGTCATCCATATATACTATATTTTATCATTGAATTAACTCATGTTTTTAAAACCACTTAATAATGTCAGAGTATAATTTTATTAAACACAATAATCATATATGGGCCAAACTCTGCAAGGGAAGGAGGTCCCTCAGCGAAATCCTTTACCAAGGATGACTCTTAGGAGGACCCCACCTCGAGGTCCTACTACCCATCATGAGCACCCCATAGTCTAGTATTTTTAAAGCCCTTGTTGATGACCTTCCTCTCAAAATCTTCATCCCCAAACCCAAGCTGGTCACCCTTGATAAGGAAACTTTTAAGGAGGTTGATTGAAAAAGTAAATCTATTATGTTAGAGGATTTCAAAAATAATAAATAACAACTACATAAATTCAATACCTAAGTTCAAGAGGCAATATTGACCCTTTCCAATCTCATACACAAGTGGAATGCCCTACATAGATAGGCTAAATCCACTATGCAATCTTTTGTCCAATCCACTAAGCTTGATCAAACCCTTGTCAAATAGTTGTTGATGATCACAAAAACACCCCCACCTAGTTCACCCAATTTAGCCCCTATTAATAAGACACCCCTATAGGTTCAAGGCTAGAAGAGGCTACGTATGATTCTTACAGTAGATGTAGTAAAAGGACTTGGTAATTTCACATAGGTAAAAGTCTCAAAATTCAAGTGAGATATCTCATAGAAGACTCCTGAGGAGGAGGAGGAAACATGAGAGGGGCCTCCTCCTAATATTTCATGTTGTTGTTTCTCCCTACTTTCAGTATGTTATATTTAGTTTTTATTATTTTTGCTGGTTGACCATGGATGGGCCTATTAATACTTCTATATAATACTTTCATGCTTCTAATATCCCTATAAAACTTAGTTTTTTTACCTAATAAAATTAAAAAACATTCAACATATTAATAAACATTTAAATAAAGTAATGAATTAAGACCCACACACTATCAGTTTTAAATTTTATGACATGAGTCATAAATATTATAGAACATCTTAGCTTATTCAAATTTTCATAAAAATAGGGGGTACAAAAAATAGGCATAATAGTGGCTCTTTGATGATAATGTGAATTAGGAACAATATTTTTCTTATATTTGGGATAAGGCCACTAGGAGTAGACAAGGGTGGACTACATTGGTGTTCTTAGGGATCACCCTCATCTTATGAGGATTTGTGCTATGTGATTGATATGATAGTTGAAAAAATCATAGTGTGCCTTATTATTCACTTGTAACCCTATCTCAATTGACCATTAATGATAAACATATAAAGTGTGAAAATTGGTTAGTGGTTTAAGGTGGAATAGATCTTAACACACCCTATATTTAGTGTTATCTACACACCAATACTTTGAGGAGGAATCAAACTCAACACACATATCCAATGATAGATATAGTGGTGTGTGTGAAATGATGGTGTAATGTTAATGTTTATACAATATTACTATATTTATATGAATCAACCATGACTTGTGACCTTTGTAAGTGCTACACGAACATAACTCAGGACTAATATGGTTATATGGATTATGTATTTATAAAAATAGATGTTTTATTCTCAATGTGTAGCTATATGTTCTAGTGATTTTCCATGTCTGAGCCTCTTTGGTGAAATATGGATTGAATTTATGTATTTATAGAGATAAATTATGAATTATTTATAATGGGGATTACTAAACAGGTGGTCAAACTCATTACATGAGGTTTAATTTTATCAATTAACCATTATTTTGTGAGTAGATATGGTTAATGAAATTGGATAGGATCGGGGAGTGGGATAGTATAAATGGAATGGACTTATTTGAGGAATAGAGATAACTAAATTAGAAGTGTGGATTGTTTTAAAAGTGAGTTTAAGCTACTAATGATTTTGGATAAGGATATTTTGAGACCATTAGTTAATTGTAGAAAAATGCCATCCATATAGAAGTGAAGGAATGGAGGTTAAAATATCATGGGATGAGGCATGAGCTAAGTGTGTATAATAAATGGTCACAAGTACATATTTTTATCAATAAAAGTTAATTTATATCTACACTATTGTTAATATGGAAATAAAATTCAACCCTTGATGTCGACCTTGATTATACCAGGAGGATCCCAGACCTTACTTATAGTCTATTGAAATCATAAATATTAATATCTCTCCATATAATATAAATACCATGGATGTTATCTAACTAATGAGATAGTATATTCAATGGAGGTAAGGATACATGATATATTTCATTCATTTTAACAACAAAAGAATTCTTGTAACACATTAATGACACATTTTAATTACACCTATCTTGCCAAATACATAAAAGGTTAATCAATGAGGAGCCCTCAAAGTACCAAAGAATTTAATGACATTATCATCCAAGACTCCTACTATTCCCCAATTCTCCTTAGTTTATCCCTTAAAATCTAAGAAAGCACATAAAGGTTAATAAATGAGGATCCCCCAAAGTACCAACAATTTTAATGACAATATCATCCAACAATTGCACTATTCCCTAATTCTCCTTAGTTTATCCCTTAAAATTTAGGAATGCATAAGCATGGGTGATTCATAGATCTTGTTGTACATCACTAGATACAAATGATTAGAAATAGTAGTGTAATTCCTAGAAAAAAATTTCATTCTAAATTTAGAGAATGAATTTTGAATTACCTCACCTAAAGAATAGTTTCATGCTAGTAATTTTTCTTTACCAAATGAGTCATTCATATACTAGGAATCTATCAAGAATAAATACATGTAAAAATAACACCCACTCTAGGCTACCCATATTTTCCTTGCTAGAGTTTTTTAAATCATAGATCCAATATTCAATCTAGGTAAATCCTTTAGAATAATATATAGAAAAAGAATATAAATTTACTATTTTTTTTAATACTTAAAATAATAAATAATTTATTCATGAGTACCATTAAAATCCTTACACCTAGCTTAAAACCCCTGATAGGGTGTTGATTTACATTTACCTTTTCAACCCATTTTGTTCCTTCATCCACCCATTGTTATAAGACATCAATGATTATATGAGTTTTACACTAATATTAAACATATTTCAAATAATATTTTTATGTTTAATATAACACATATATATCCTTAAAATAAATTTAAATAATGGTGGTTATATTCTCACTCAAGGTGTTAATATTACTAGCATTCAACACCAAAAAAAATTACACATATATTATATCAGTTCTTTACATGAAAAAATTATTTGGCATGGTAGTAGCTTTATGTAACCACTTATGAATGGAATTGATGTTATCAATGTGAATTATATAAACTCTATAATAATCATCATATGTGATTAAATCCACCATATTTTCCACAAAATCATACAATTAAAGTTAAATATACCATATAATGTGTGGGATGTATTAAGTATCTATAAATAACTAAGGCTAAATTTGGGGAACTATGACCTTATTTCCTTTATGTGCCATGATCTCTTATTTTTAAAATATGAATTGTAACTTTTCATAGCCATTTAAAATTTTAAATTAATAGTCTCTTTCAATAAAACTAATTGGATAATTATCTCCTCTTATAAAATTTTATTTATCAATTCAATAATTAAATTGATAATTTATTTCATATTTTTAAGAGATTTAAACCCATTAAATATTTTTTGAAATTGTTTAGAATTCATTATTCACCACACATATTTTACCACTATGGAATTATGAATTAAATGTAATTCCCTTAAAGGTTTCCACACACACCCTAGCTTGATGCCAATTTAATGTCCATTATTAGCATAATGTGAGATTATCTTTAATGATCCCATTGAATCTCAACTAATTTCACCTTTGATTCTAACTTTTACATATCTATCAACTCATACCTTTTAACTTAGAAGATTTAAAAATGGAAAATAATTATTGTTAACATGTTTCTTTTATATCAAACTCCCATATTTTTTATTTTTTCCTTGATTCATACCTAAATTCCATAGTATTTATTATTTTAACCAACCATTGAGAAAATCCCCTTTAGGATCATATACCCATGCATCATAATATAAATTCAATATTAACTCCTTTGACTTGGATTATAATGTAGGAGACCATTTTATTTCCACCAACAAGATATAAAAATAGTTGTAAGGAGGTGTGTATAAGCCAATATTTACTTTCCCATTCCCATGATGTTGATTGATCAAGTACATTTTCATTAGGAATTATAGATGAAAAAATATTTTTGTTACATAAATTAGATCATATAAAACCTCATTTTTGAACTAAATAATTTAAAAATGTTCATATCATGAAAAAAATACCAGTCTCCTTGGATTCTATCTTTCAAAATTTATTTATAAGATTGGTGATATCTTACAAGGGATTGACCATTTATAATAATAAGTATAGTAAATATAAACATATTAACATATTTGTGATAAGATTTATTCTATGAGAACTCAAGAATACTTGTACACGTTCTAACTAATTTCATGTTGTTAGGGAATCATTTATAATTAGTGGAACTTTAGCTATCCTAAAAAATTTATGAAGGATCATGTAGGATAACAAAGAAATGTACCTAAATATTTTGGTTGTGATAAATTTCTCTAAATATTAGTGAATGTGATTGGATAAAATATTAGTATAATTAAAAGGCCTTGGATCATTTATGGGACTCTTCTTTATGCTAACTTTTTTTAATAACATAAGACTATCTACATTCTAACATTTTTCATATACAAAGATAGATTCAATTAACATAAATAACTCTTATTAATTTAAAATAAATATCCCATACTCTATGGGTAATTTAATATCTTGATTAAAGGGATCATCTAGAACAGAGTTAATGAAAGTGATATTTGTAATAGTATAGGCCCAAAAAATGTCTTGATTCAAAGGTTGCTAACATAATTTATAAATTCATTTAGGAGAAATATATCTCACACATTCACACACACACACATGTATTATTTTATTTATTCAATATTTGTTCTAAGAATATTTATCACTTGGCCTTGATTAGGAATATAGTTTTCAATATAAGTAGTTACTAGATCAAGAGAGGAAAGGTTTTAGAAACTATGTGAAAAGATAGTGATAAATTCAAGTTTTGTATCCAAATTAGTAACTATGTATATGGGTTCATCTATGGTAGGTATATTCTATGAGTTTCTTATAAACCTTCCTTTTAACTAATTTAGTATTGAACAATTATTTAGACAAATCACTAGTTTTCAAGACATATCAAAAAGAAGTGGTGTTAGTGGATGAAGATTGAGATGGTGTATGTTTTTTTTAAGGGAATCTATATCCAAAAAAAAAAAAAAAGATTATCATTATTTGAATAAAAATAATTTGATTGTGTTTAATTTTACACCTAGAGTTGAGTTGGATATGAAAAATTTAATCAATTACCTTGTAGTCGCTTCCTTATTTTGAATACTCTCTTTGATAATAGTTGATATCTTAAGTAGGTTTATATTTAATACTTTATCTTTATATGTTTGAATTTAAAAATTATTTGAATTGGTATAATAGAGTCTTATTTCTATTTAATATAACTTGATCACTATGGATCATCTAATCTTATATAAATATTATATTTTATATCTCTTAGGATTACTTATTAAATTAAAATACTACATTAAATAGTTACATGTAATAAAAAAAACCCCACTATACTTTTTTGGTTATTGTTTCCTCACAAAATCCTTCTAATAATTGAATATTTTAATTGAGGCCTATGTGTCATCCTTGATCTCCTTTTCTTCATTATCATTTCCAATCTTTTATGCATCTCAAATAATTAATTTGATGAATATTATATGGTTAGAGTGGTTTTTATTTATTGACCTCAGCAAAACAAATCACACCATTTATTTGAAAGAATCAACATCTTGAGGGTTTCTTTAAATTAAAGCATCCTCAAGATATCCAATAATTGAAATGTTAGCAATAAATTTTTTAAGTATATGAAATTTAGGTTAAGTAGTATGTAATTACTAATTTTCCTAATATGTTCATACTAACTAGCTAATAATTTTTCTAATAGAGATAATATTACATTCAATCCTTTAAACATTTACTTATAAATAAAACAATGTAGGAGAAACTACTGTATTGTATATTAAAACTATGAAGATGAATACAACTTAGATACATTTTAAAACATATTAAATGGTTTCATATAAGCACTCATAAACACATATTATTGTGTTGAACACTATAAGGCCTAATACATCATGTTCTATTAGATGTGCCAAGGCAGAGATTTGTTTGTTCAAGAATACATATATATATTTTACTTTTGTGTCCAAACTAAATGTTTACGATATATAAAAAAATATTTTTAAGTATATGCAAAGATTGAAACCACACATTTAATCATACATCAATATCATATATATATTTGTTTAATAAGAGAAGCATACATATTTGCATGTAAGTAAATGCCAAGTTTGAGACTAAGATAAAATATTCTAAGTCCTGAATAAATAATAGTTTAATCCTTCCAAAAAATATTCCAAGCTAGGGAATGGCTCTCATGCCATCCAAATAAAAAGAAACAACTATAAAATGAACATAACGATTAATTTAATACTATCTAGTGGTATCTAGTTCATAACTTTGTAAATTATTTGAATGAGGAGTGTCACACTAAGACAACTCAAATTGGATAAATTAAATCATCTTGTAGAAGAACCTAGACATTACAAAAGTGTAATAAAATCATGCAATTTGAACATAGTTCCATGGTAAGTATGTCAAAACTCTCTAATCACCCCTAAAAATATATAAGAATTATAAATATTGTTCCATTCTCAAATATAGATCAATACTCATATATTACACATCATCATTAACAATGTAGATAAAAAAAAATTGAATTCTCATAAATTAATTTTTAGATTGAACTTACCACTAACACATCACCAAAAATCCTACTATGTTGGATGGTTCAATACAAGAATGGATAGACATGTCACTTGGAAACGTCAAGTGGAGCATGACATGAAGACTTTTCAAGGTGTAGTCTTGTGTGATGTCACTTCATTATAGGTATGTGATGTTTTAATTTAGAAACCATATATTTACCATTTAACATGTATTCTATGAGGAAAATACAATAAATTTCATCATATATGTTTGGGATAAGAGATATTGCATATCAAAATTATTTCCTAAGATATCACTCATTAACACCCTATAAAAGGAAGAAGCTTATGACACTTAGTAAAATGTATATTCTTTTGATGGTGAGATATAAACTAATAACATCATTGTAACACCAATTCATACTAACATTACTCTTTTAGTAGCATCAGAGACTCTAGGGTTGTGTTGATAGCTGAAAATATAAATTCAACTAATTTGTTTTTTCTCCTATTGTAAAGGTTAAGGTGGAATCATAATCTAATTGTAGAGACCTAATATCTAATATCAGTTCAAAAGGTGTGAAAGGGTATTTCAAAATATCAAGTACAAAAGGTTTCTTGAACACTAAAAACATGACCAAGTTCTAAGGAATTAATATTGTTTCAAGATATTAATATATTATAAAAAATTCTAAGATAATATAGAAATCAACTTGGATTGTCACAATCAAATAGTTACATCAATTAATATAAATTGATCATAATTATCAATCTTTAGAATTCATGTAACCAGATGTTGGATTTCATTATTTATCTTATCTTATCAATCATGTCTAATAGAGTAAATCCTTTTGAGAAGGAAATGTTTTAGAAGACTAAATGTCCTGAATAAATGAATAATGTTTCTTTTTGTTATAAAAACTCATTATGATCATTTTACTTATTTATAAAATTATTTCATATATGATTCTCAAGAATAAATTATAAAAGGAGACAAGAACTGATAACAATAAGGAAAAAAGGAAAAAGAAACTAACAAAAGAAAATACATAAAGGTTAGTTTAAAACAAAGTGAGATAAATAAACTAATTAATGATAATGATTATAACGTATTAGAATTAGAAATTAATAAATTATAATGTAATCATTTTTTAGAGTAACTAAAGTTACGAGTAAAACTAAAGAATACAAACAAACCAAATAAATTGAAATTTATAGAAAGATATAAAACTAACTAGATAAAAGTATATCAATATGATAAGAAACTAAGACTTAACAAAAGATATTGAAATAAACATATTGATAATTTTACCAAAATAAATACTAAAAAACTACTTTGATATAAAATAAACTAAACATAAACAAATAAGAGAAAACTACAAGATGAATAAAATTAGAATAACTTGAAACATAGAAAGTGAATTAAATTTTGAAAAGAAATTGATTTTTTTTATAAACATAAACTTAAAAACTTATATACATAATTTCTAATAATATAAAGTGATGAAAAATGAAAACTCAAACTATTTCACAACTTAAATATTCTTCATTATTTAGGAAAAAGCAAAAATTAATCCATGCATATGATTGTATTAATCTGAAATCATTAAATAGTTAATAATATTGATCATATTCATATAATTAATTTATAAATAAAATAATCAACTTGGATATACCTAATTGTACCAAGAAATACACTTCACCATTAGAGAATGTGTTGTTTGGCCTTCCTATAATTCGCACTCAATTTCATATATTTTTCTTAGAAGATAAATCATATTATGAAAGTTGAAATAAAAAATTCATTGTACATATGTATGTTTCTCCCTTTTAAATGATGTCCTTAAACTCATTTGAATGCCTTAATTTGGAAGTTAGTTATTTTTTTAAAGTTATAATTAACCTTTAGT
Source organism: Torreya grandis (assembly GCA_037957365.1). NCBI lineage: Eukaryota > Viridiplantae > Streptophyta > Pinopsida > Cupressales > Taxaceae > Torreya > Torreya grandis. Next base: position 2,162,215 of record JARHVA010000464.1, on the reverse strand, counting down.
TAAATTAATTTATTAAATCTAACTATTCAATTAGACATTTTTAAATAATAAGTTGATAAATTTAACTTGTTAAAGTTCAAAAGCAAACTTTATTAAGAGTAAAGACATATTAATTTAATAAGATGAAATAATTATGTATCAGGTTAGGGAGGGGCCCCACTTATAAAAACTTAATTAATCATTATTACAAATTATTATATGAGTCAAACAATCATAAGTGACTAATCTCATGTAATTAATATTCAAACATTTAAATTTATCAATTTATATCTTTAATAAATGATAAAATAAAAATTTCAACACTTATCATTCATTATTGTAGTAGGGAAAAAACAATGTCTACTAATTTGATACTGAATACTATAATACAATTACACATTCTATAAAATTTATTAAAACACTTGAAAATAATGTATGATCTAAAATTGAAATAAATATCATAATCCACATGACGTCTAATACAATAACTAGTCATTGATAAATCATACTACCAATTGAAAATAACATAATATGTTTCAATTAGTTCGACAAAAACTAAAAATAACCACATTATGAAAATTTAAATATTAATTAACAATCATAATACTACTCATCTTATAAAACAAAATTTAGAAAAGGCTATCATTTCTCAGTTTGAAACTTAGTATATTAAAGAGGTGTCTCAGGTATCTCCTCTCTAGTGATGCCTCCAAAATCATCACCCACCTCTAATTTAATCTACTTGAGAATATGTGTTACTAAAGGTGGTAGTGAAGGGATACTGGTGAGTTTATGAATGGAACAAGAAACATTATTTAGATTAATGGAAATAAGATCTTGAGTATTATTTCAATGGGGTATCTCAACATTTAGTGGCATAAGGTCAACATGTATAGGCATCTCATTATGTTCAGTAAACATTTTAGAGGAGGTGGTTAGTGACCACATTCAATTGGATGACACTATGAATTTAATTTTTGGTAACCCCTTTTACCATTAGGATTAAAAATATCTCTAGGAAACATGTCCAAAGCATTAAAAAATTTAGGGTCGTAAGTATTAAAGTACATGGAAAATCAAGTGTCACTATTGAAACTTCATGTAAGCATGATAACAACCCTTCTATATCTAAAATATCTACCTCAATAATTTCTCTGAGTAAGTAACTCATTAACTTGTTTTTGATACCTCTACCCCATGCATTATTTCTATTTGAATTGTGAGATTCGTGATTCCAACCAGAAATCTTATATCTATAATGAAATGTAAAAAATATAAGGCAAGGTAATTTTAATTCATTTATGTAGAATCATAGAAATTATGAAATCATTATCAATATGAAACACATATAAATGACATAAACCCATTTTAAAACCATGTAAAAATAGATTAATATCTTTGTGTAAGAAATATATGTATGAAGACTATTAAAATCAAGAAACCAATTTTGAGGCCAATAACACAAATAATATTATAACTAAAAATGTATTTTTGTAGGAAAACTATAAATTACTTACAACATCAAATATAAACCAATTTTTTTACTATTTATAAATTAAATTTCCACTCTTATTACCAAGTGTTTCAAAAACCCAGAGAATATACTATCTTATCTTTATTCAAAATACCATGTTGTTGTCAATGAATTTCAAAAGTGACTTCTCATTTTATAAATGATAAAAAAAATTATGGAGACAAATTTCATACAAAATACACACCTATGTATCATTTTATATCCAACCAAAAACAATTAAATATATCAACTTATGTCACTTAATGTTTTTGAAAAAAAGTACATACCTTATACTAACTATTCTTATTGACCAAATTTGACCCCCAAGGTCAAAAGGTCAAACCCTATAGGTGAAAAATTTATTGTCATGTATTTTTATCCATGTTCATAGCTTTGTCATTCTTTAATATGTCTTATAATAATCATCTAAAAGCTTATTAGAAAATATTAAGGTTATTTTGGAGAAATTAGGGTAATGCTTTATCTTTGAGTGTACTAGCCTAGTCATATCATGGTGTAATGTGACTTGGAAAAGTAGTCTCATAAGTCCCTAGGTGTTATTCAAAGTCATTTCATGCCTTAATCACCTTCTAATAATGTTTCATGATGGTTTAGATAAGTTAAGGTTCTTTTTTTAACTTTAAGGTAGTGTTTTATGAGGAAAAATGTGATTTTTTCTAACTTTCATGTATACAAAATCCCATCAAAGTGAATAATCTATACAATAATATTTCCAAGATCCTTGGAGCATTTATGTAACTTCCCTTAATGTCAAGATGTAATAAAATGGCTAGAATCTTGATTTTTAATGTCAAAGAGGGAGTTTAATTCATTTGTATAAACTTCAAGAACTCATTTTTAGATGAAAACATTACAGAGGTGTCTCTTGTTCTTCCATATGTTAGATTATAGATTGGGATCAAGTTTTAGGCCTCATAGATGTAGAAAATGCTTCTTCTCTCCCATCACTCTCTTCACAAGTTTATTAAGGCCATTTTCAATTAAATGGTGTAGATCATACATGTAGTGTTGGAGGCTAATATTTTGACCAAATTAAGGGAACCCTATGGGACCTCAATTAGTGGCAATGCTAGTTTTATTGATATCCTTATATTTATGAATAATCACTAAGGAGATAAGGTGATTTTTTAAGGCTTAAATCCCCACTAAATCTATTTTGGGAAAATTATCTTGAAAAAATGAACTCATTTGGGAATAACAGAGGCTTGTATAGGGTATGTATATGTATGCACAATTGTTCTATGTTGGTATCCAATAGAATAACATCTGTGAAATTAGAATTTGAGCTTGAGAACCTCATAAAGATAGTTCACAGGTGTTACACTCAAGGTTGAGAGATTATGTAGATTCCAACATATTCAAATGAATGTCAGATGTTCCCCATAATATTTTATATTCATTCAAGGCCCTTTGAGCATCTAAACATTTTGTAATATTTTCCCAAAGAGTCACATCAACACTCACCTTTTGAACTATGTTTTGGGGTTGCCTGCATAACAAGTTGAGTTGAGGAGGGTATAAATATACATTTCTAAAGGATTTTGAGAGTTATTACTTATTGATAAACTTCTTGATGCAAAGGAGGAATGAACTTAGAACCCTAATGACTATGTTGTCACATTTCAAAGTCTAAAACATAGGATTGTAAACCTACATGTCTATAGACCTATAGGTTTAAAAACTTAGGTGAAGTCCAATGAAATATGTCAATTTTTGAGTTTTAGATCTAAATATGAATGAAATTTAATGGATTTATGTTTTAATAAGGTTATATACTAATGAATGGTCTGATCTCAAAAAAATTAGTGCTCAAACCACCTAAAGATGATCCACATGTAGAATGGTGATATATAGGCTTGTTTGAAGTCTCAAGTTGATTTAATGTTTGAAACATAATAACCAACACAAATCATTAAAGAATTGGTATAGATACATAACTCAGTGAAGAGATGAAATGGAAATGGTCATAGACCAATGAATATACTAGACCATTTGAAGTCAAGAGAGAGTTGAGAGGAGAGTCTACAATATTTGGTATTCATACACATGGTCTTTATATAGAAACGAAGGAAACATAGGTTTGAAGATGATATAAAAGGCTAGTAGCCCAAGATAGCAAGAATAAAATTATATGAATTTATAATTCTCAAAAAATGAAATGGTTTTTTTGATAATAATAAAACTTAAGTTCAACATTTAAAAAATTATCGTTGACCACCTATAGTCAAGCCTATTTGAAGAGATGAAAGCTCACTTTCAGAATATTCTAAAGAAGATGTAATGTCCATAAGAAAATTAAATATCACATAGTGATGTGAGAATAAGTATTGATAATTTTATAAGTTAATAAAGAGATATTTTTATGGATTTTTATCCTTTGAAAATATTAAAACCTAGTCAATATGGATGGGTAACCTACAGACCTGATTGGATACTCAAAGTTGGTTTGCAACTTGAGAAAGATAATACAGGATTTTGTGTTTGAGATTGAAGTATATAAACAAGTTTTTTAAAAATTAAATACCAAATATACCTAAAATATTTTATATAAATATGACCAAAATAATCTTTAAACCTTGTAGTCACCTATAACTTAGTCATGGCATCCAATAAAGACCATACAAGCCTGTGTGTATCAAGATGGGGAAAAGTTGATATGTTGAGGATGTAACAAGAACATGAGGACCTTGAGAATATTATAATGAGTATATATAAACATAAAATTAATTTTATAACCATTTAAAATGGAGGAAATTATTAAAACATGATAGTTAGGGTCAAGTGAGCTAGTATGCTCAAGAACCCTAACTTGAGAAATTTAGGGCTAAAACAAGGTTAAAAAGATAAATAGAATAAAACACCATTAGAAACAAGTTAATGTGGATATTTAAGGTATATTTTAGGTGTTTATAATCATTCCAAAACTTATAAACACCATCTACAGGCCTCAACTCTTCCTGACCTCATAATAATGTAGTATGCCAACCCGAGAAGCCACCAACTTTCACTTAGATCTTCCATGAAGTTTTGCATGGTGGAAAATCCAAATTTAACTTAGATCCTCCATGAAGTTTTACATGGTGTAAAATTTATTTTGGGGGATTTATAGAGGATTATAAAATTCCATATTTGGTAATTTGTTCTTAGGTTGGTGGAATGTATGGTATGAACCATTGTTAATACCCTTAACCACTCCTAAGCT